>JARQWZ010004125.1:87500-92500 GCA_033150135.1 Gobio occitaniae | reverse complement strand
TAAGAGGCTCATATTTCATATTAAAGACAGACTGTAAGAAATTGATATCACAGATAAAAAGCACAGATTTGTATAATAATAATTGTTTTTTACAATACATCTTTAGACCTTTTCTAATGATTTTTAGTCATATGCTGTCTTGGTGGGCTGTGTTGTGCCGCAGGTGTGTGTTTCCGGCTGTACTCTCAGCTGGTGTATGAGCAGATGCCCGCCTCTCGATGCCCAGCGGTGGCAGAAGCCAACCTCAGCCACCTGGTGCTGCTCCTCAAGAGGCTGGACATCGCAGACATGGGCCAGTGCAAGTTCCTGGACCGGCCAGGTCAGAGTTCAGACGGCAGATCTACAGCTGACCTCATGATTCCCAGCCAGGGCTCATTTTGACAGCAAATTTTGATTTAGTTTTAGTCATATTTTAGTCGCCTGAATTTAGTCTAGTTTTAGTCTCCTAAAATCTAATGAGTTTAGTTCAATTGTAATACATAGAGACAGAGCGACACGCGTCATAATCTGAAGGCCACGCCCACCGGGGGGGAAACAATCCAACGCTCTCCATTGACTTTGCATTGTGTGAAGCGCATCCTTGTCATTTCGGACTTATAACAAAAAACAGAACAATGTCTAAAAGCGGATATGTGACAAAGTGTACAGCAAACAAGCTAAACAACACCCACAACCAAAAACACAGACGTTTTTATAAGCTATTGACCCAAAAAACAAGCGTTTAAAGACAAAAAAGTGGATACAGGCCATTGAGACACGTTATATTACACTGAGAAGTTCACACACTAGAGGAGAACGTCATCAGAGACAGGAAATATAACATATAAAACTGACATTTGGATATTTGACTTAACAGAGACAACATATTTACTGCACACACACACACACACTGAGACACACTGAGTGTCAGGATCCCCAAAATGTCCCCATTCTTCAGCTGAAGCGTCACGCTTTACTGCCTTTATCCACTTTTGTCTCCTTAAACTCTCGTTTTTTTGGGTCGACAGCTTATAAAAACTTATTTCTGTGTTGTTTAGCTTGTTTGCTGTACACTTCGTCACATATCAGCTTTAAGACATTGTTCTGTTTTTTGTTATAAGTCCGAAATTACGAGGATGCCGCTTCACGCAATGCAAAGTCAATGGAGAGCGTTGGATTGTTTTCCCCCTCGGTGTGGGCGTGGCCTAAATACGCTCTGTCCTTAAGCATTTAAGCATCACATAACCGACTGTCACTGACATTTTGACATCATTTTGTTTTTGACATTATAAATTCACAAAAGAGCTCAATTCACTTTTGTGTTTGTTTTTTAAAAACATCTATAAAGTTTTTATAACTTTGTATTTCTGTTTAAGTCAGTATATCAGGTTAAGCTAAAGCTTCAACTAAGTTTGTTTATTTATTTTTTAATTTCAGTTAACATTTATTTAATTTGAAATAATTAAGATTTTTTTTAATGATTTCAGTGACCTATTATAACCCTAATACTTTATTGAATATGTGTCAAATACTGTGGCCAGTTGCATAAACTAAGCCATTATGTTAAGACAGTGTCTTTAGATCTAGTATGAGCCACTAGCAGTTAGGCAAGTGGCATTCAGTCTTACTTTTCGTATCAAATTAGGCCAGTCTATGTTTTTATGTAACTGATTTAAAAAAAATTATGAACAGTCTTAAAGAAAAAAAATGTATGTCTAACTTGTAAGACTAGTCTTAACGGTTTATGCAACCGGCCCCTGGTCTTTCCTCCTGACTATGAATTAAATGGGAATGAAATGAAATACAGTTTATTGTGTAAGCAAAAACGAATATATAATGCGTGACTTTTAATTATAAACAAGCTGTAAATACACGAGGACTCTTATTTTGAAATGTCTGCGCCTCTATTGCAGTTGCAGGAGCTCATTCATGTCCAGGAGATCAAATATGCGTTTTTACAACTGTCTAAATCATATTACTATATAAACATCGTATAGTAAACAGTCATTATTCATCAGCATTAGTTCATAAACACTGGTCTGGCATAAATGTGTGTTATTGACTTGTAGAAGCGCAACAACGCTGTGTTTTCCAGCAGTTAGATCAGTTCAGATCAAATGTGTGCATCTGTTACACTGGACATCTCTTCCCTAATCCACCCTCACTAACATTTCAGTCTCATTTTTATTTGTTGACGAAAATGACAGTTGATTCTCGTCATAGTTTTTGTCATCCAACACTAGTTTTTATTTAGTTATCGTCTCGTTAGGTCAGTAAAGAAAGGCTGTTGAACGAAGTTTCCCAGCAGCCCCTGATTGTGTGTGTTTGTGCAGCTCCAGAGGCGCTGATGCAGGCCCTGGAGGATCTGGATTATCTGGCGGCTCTGGATGACGACGGGAATCTGTCCGAGGTGGGGATCATCATGTCTGAGCTTCCCCTGGAGCCGCCACTGGCCAAAGCTCTGATCGCGTCCTGCGAGTTCGACTGTGTGAGCGAGCTCTTGACCATCGCCGCCATGCTGACCGGTAACACTCACAGATGATGACCCTGTTGTGAACTGTTCTCTTCTAAAGTGTAGGAACCTCAGAAGATGAAGACCAGGAGACTTCGGAATCAAACAGAAGTTATTCTTTTAATGAGAACTCTCTGTGCTGCAGGTCGTCCGAAAACAGTCTGATTTAACAGTACAAAATAATGCAATTTATCTGCAGGGGGAGGGGTTATAGAGCAGGGGGAGGGGTTATAGAGCAGGGGGAGGGGTTATAGAGCAGGGGGAGGGGTTATACAGCAGGGGGAGGGGTTATACAGCAGGGGGAGTGGTTATAGAGCAGGGGGAGGGGTTATACAGCAGGGGGAGTGGTTATACAGCAGGGGAGGAGACATAGGAAAATAGGGACACACCCCAAACATTCCTGTCTCATCAGCCGTAATTCAGTCAGCATAACAGTGTCATTCAAACGCATAGATGCTAATCCAATCACTCAGGCAGTATTGCTCTTGCATTGGTAAATAGTCAGGAAGTGCATAAAGACAAAATACGTAATGTCTCAAACACTCACACAGCCTGACATAATCTCCTTAGAATTTCCTCAAGTTTACTTCAAAATGTAAAACACAAATAAAGATAATGTTTTCAGTTATATTCTATTACATTGGAACCTATAAATAACAATGTATAAATTTGTAATCCCACAACCCTCGCTTGAGGACTGATTCACACACGGGTGTCCTGACGTGTGTGTGTGTGTGTGTGATGACTTCCAGCTCCGCCGTGCTTCATCACTCCGCCGGCTAATAAAGAGGAGGCGGCTGCCACACACAGACGGCTCCTTCTGCATCCGGACGGAGATCACATGACCCTCATCAACATCTACAACGCGTATCTGCAGCGTGAGTGAAACTAGGACGTGTACCGTTACACCCATAGATATACATCATAAAGGCTAGATGTCTCGTCCGCTCCTGGCGGCCATCTTGTCTCAGTCAGCTCGCTCACTCATTGTGTTTTAATGGTGTGTACTTTTTAAATAACCATAACTTGCTAAATTTTCTACCAATTTTCACCAAGTTTGGTTTGTTATAAACGTCAGAGATGTAGTTATGACACTGCATACTTCAAGCATCCAGACTTATAGCCACGTTAATAACATTTGTAAGAAACCAAACCATTTGTAAATCTGTCAAGATTTCAGCGAGATAAGAGTATTTGTGTTCAGATCACTCACCTTACATCAGAGCCCGCCAGAAAGCTTGCCTGTGACAAAATGGCCGCCGGTGTTGACGTTAGAGACTCCGCCCTAAGACATCTAGCCTTTATTATGCATATCTATGACATCAGAGCCCGCCAGAAAGCTTGCCTGTGACAAAATGGCCGCCGGTGATGACGTTAGAGACTCTGCCTAAGACATCTAGCCTTTATTATGCATATCTATGGTTACACCCCTAGTAGAAACGGATGTGTCTGTGTCTCCTCAGATAATGAAGACGAGATCTGGTGCAGGACGAACTTCCTGAACGCCTCTGCACTGCGATTGGCTGTGGTGATTAGGGCGGAGCTACTGGAGGTGATGCAGCGAATCGAGCTGCCCGTGTCTCCTCCCGCCTTCGGTTGCCAGGATAACAGCACCAATATAAAGAGAGCTCTGATATCCGGCTTCTTCCTGAAGGTGACGCTCACAATGCTGGACTCTGATTGGCTGACAGAGGTTCTACACTGCAAAAAAATGCTTTTCTTACTTATGTTGCGTTCACACCGGACGCGATTCACGCGAGTGAATTACATGTTAAGTCAATGCAGAGACGCGAAATGGCATTCTGCGGCGCGATTCACGCGAATTGAGCGTTTTGAACGCACAAATCACTCAAGTTGAAAAATCTGAACTTTGGCGGATATTTCGCGCAGCGGTAACCAATCAGGAGCTTGCTCTAGTAGTGACAACAATGAGGAGAATCTGTATATTAATATCTGGTTCAGACAATATGATTATCACTGTGATAACATTAAATGACATGAAACACAACACAGTCTCTTTTTGTTAAATCTAAGTTTATGTGTGATCAATAATACAAAAGTAAAAGTAATGTATAACAAGCTATACATGAAATAAAGCAAACAATTCAGTCAAACATTCAAAGTCAGTGCTAGTCGGCTAACGTTACAACTGCAACGTACAGTTATAGCCTAAAAATATAAAGTAATGAAACTTCTCTTTGCCCTCAGTCTAAACGATTCGCCAGGGAACAAATTATAGATCCATGAGAGCAAAGATCGGCCGTTACAAGACGAATTATATCTGGAGCCGCCACAGAGACATCAGAGCCAACGGCAGAAGAACTGGCTGAGGAAAGGCTGATCTCACCGGGTTAATGAGCGCCGCTGATCCACTGGAGCTCACACACACACACACACACACACACACCACAGAGACATCAGAGCCAGCGGCAGAAGAACTGGCTGAGGAAAGGCTGATCTCACCGGGTTAATGAGCGCCGCTGATCCACTGGAGCTCACACACACACAC
>JARQWZ010004125.1:0-82500 GCA_033150135.1 Gobio occitaniae | reverse complement strand
TTATGACCTTTTATCTCATAATTATGACTTAGTATGTCATGACTTAAGTAATAATTGAGACTTTATCCCATAATTATGACCTTTTATCTCATAATTGACCTTTTATCTCATAATTATGACTTTGTATGTCATGACTTAATAATTTAGACTTTCTCATAATTATGACCTTTTATCTCATAATTATGACCTTTTATCTCATAATTATGGCCTTTTATCTCATAATTATGGCCTTTTATCTCATAATTATAACTAAGTATGTCATGACTTAAGTAATAATTTAGACTTTATCTCATAATTATGACCTTTTATCTCATAATTATGACCTTTTATCTCATAATTATGACCTTTTATCTCATAATTATGACTTTGTATGTCATGACTTAAGTAATAATTGAGACTTTATCCCATAATTATGACCTTTTATCTCATAATTGACCTTTTATCTCATAATTATGACTTTGTATGTCATGACTTAATAATTTAGACTTTCTCATAATTATGACCTTTTATCTCATAATTATGGCCTTTTATCTCATAATTATGGCCTTTTATCTCATAATTATAACTAAGTATGTCATGACTTAAGTAATAATTTAGACTTTATCTCATAATTATGACCTTTTATCTCATAATTATGACCTTTTATCTCATAATTATTACTAAGTATGTCATGACTTAAGTAATAATTGAGACT
The DNA here is from genome assembly GCA_033150135.1 of Gobio occitaniae. Taxonomy (NCBI): domain Eukaryota; kingdom Metazoa; phylum Chordata; class Actinopteri; order Cypriniformes; family Gobionidae; genus Gobio; species Gobio occitaniae. The sequence goes on along the minus strand of JARQWZ010004125.1, from coordinate 81,806 downwards.
TTATTTCATAATTATGACCTTTTATCTCATAATTATGGCCTTTTATCTCATAATTATAACTAAGTATGTCATGACTTAAGTAATAATTTAGACTTTATCTCATAATTATGACCTTTTATCTCATAATTATGACCTTTTATCTCATAATTATGGCCTTTTATCTCATAATTATTACTAAGTATGTCATGACTTAAGTAATAATTGAGACTTTATTTCATAATTATGACCTTTTATCTCATAATTATGGCCTTTTATCTCATAATTATGACTTAGTGTCATGACTTAATAATTTAGACATTATCTCATAATTATGACCTTTTATCTCATAATTATGACCTTTTATCTCATAATTATGACTTCGTATGTCATGACTTAATAATTTAGACATTATCTCATAATTATGACCTTTTATCTCATAATTATGACTTAGTGTCATGACTTAAGTAATTATGAGATAAAAGGTCATAATTATGAGTCAAAATTATTACATGATCTTTTATCTCATCATTTACGGTCATACTTTAGAGTTATCTCACAATTGAGTTCGTCATAATTTCAGCTTTTTGTCATAATTTTGACAGTACGTCAATTTCACTTTAACTCATTGCCTTACGCCCGTTTCACACATACTCCGTTTGCAGTGCGTGTGCGGTGCGTATTTTTTTCCGTACCCATGTTAACGGATTACAGCTTTCACACACCGCGCGGATGCTGTCTGTCAGTCCGTTCCAGGTGCGGTGCGTCTGCAGCAGTCCGGCGATCGCTTCCGTACCGAGGCTATTTTTTGCTGTGCTGCACTGCGGAATTAAAGTGACAGAACATTGTTCGCTTTGAAACAGAATATATTTTAAATGACATACATCTGTGGTAAAATTACTAGATTTTCGCGTCAGTACATGTTTATTTTAAAGTCAACACATGGCTTTTTTTTCTCGGGTAAAGCAAGGAAACGACACCTTACCTGGCATTTAGGTTAAAAAAATTGAAATAAGGAAGAGCACGTACATTCCTGGAGGTGGAAAAACAAAGGTCTTTATGACCTGCTTTTAAAAGGGTTTAAAAACAAAAGAGAAGACGAGAGTCGGCTGTTTCTATTGTAAGTTTCTAATTTAAAATGTTTATAGGCTATAAGTTATATTTCAATGTTTTGCCACTTGTGTGAGCTAAAGTATAGGCTATATAAAGTTATATAGGCTATATAAATATAAAGTAATGAATTGAATAAAACGTTGTTTAAATGTACTACGTTAAAACGTGACATCTATGAAAGTGTAAAAGAGAATTGCAATTCTGACAAGCCATGTTCAGTAACAACTTTTGGATTTGAAATGAAAATAATAATGAATAAATGCTGTGTTTGTGGTATACAACCGCGGATCAGTTGCGCGCTGCAAACGCAGCATATATGAAAGCACAACAGCGCGTGCTGCTCCTGCACCGCATACGCACCGCAACACGCACCGCAACACGCACCGCATACGCACCGCAACACGCACCGCAACACGCACCGCATACGCACCGCAACACGCACCGCAACACGCACCGCATACGCACCGCAACACGCACCGCAACACGCACCGCAACACGCACCGCATACGCACCGCAACACGCACCGCAACACGCACCGCATACGCACCGCAACACGCACCGCAACACGCACCGCATACGCACCGCAACACGCACCGCAACACGCACCGCAACACGCACCGCATACGCACCGCAACACGCACCGCATACGCACCGCAACACGCACCGCAACACGCACCGCATACGCACCGCAACACGCACCGCATACGCACCGCAACACGCACCGCATCACGCACCGCATACGCACCGCAACACGCACCGCATCACGCACCGCATCACGCACCGCAACACGCACCGCAACACGCACCGCATCACGCACCGCATCACGCACCGCAACACGCACCGCATACGCACCACAACACGCACCGCAACACGCACCGCATACGCACCACAACACGCACCGCATACGCACCGCATACGCACCACAACACGCACCGCAACACGCACCGCAACACGCACTGCATACGCACCACAACACGCACCGCATACGCACCGCATACGCACCACAACACGCACCGCAACTCGCACCGCAACACGCACTGCATACGCACCACAACACGCACCGCATACGCACCGCATACGCACCACAACACGCACCGCATACGCACCGCATACGCACCACAACACGCACCGCAACACGCACCGCAACACGCACCGCAACACGCACCGCAACACGCACCGCAACACGCACCGCATACGCACCGCATACGCACCACAACACGCACCGCATACGCACCACAACACGCACCGCATACGCACCGCAACACGCACCGCATACGCACCACAACACGCACCGCAACACGCACCAACGCACCGCAACACGCACCGCAACACGCACCGCATACGCACCGCAACACGCACCGCAACACGCACCAACGCACCGCAACACGCACCGCAACACGCACCGCATACGCACCACAACACGCACCGCAACACGCACCACAACACGCACCGCAACACGCACCGCATACGCACCACAACACGCACCACAACACGCACCGCATACGCACCGCATCACGCACCGCAACACGCACCGCATACGCACCACAACACGCACCGCATACGCACCACAACACGCACCGCATACGCACCGCATCACGCACCGCAACACGCACCGCAACACGCACCGCATCACGCACCGCAACACGCACCGCATACGGAGTATGTGTGAAACGGGCCTTATGTTGCAGAACTGGGCTTCCACACGCTGGATTCTGATTGGCTGTCGGTGTAGTTATCATTATGATTGTGCAGTTCTCCTAGAGAAAGATTATTAAAGCATTAGTTATGATGTCCAGATTCCCTGACCCCACAGCACACACTCTAGAGATGTGTTTCGCCATCACAAACGCTCCTCACTTCCCATGATCCTCTGGGGTGATGTCCTGAACGTGTGTTTGAATGCTATAGTGTGTTTTTGTATTTTTCTACATCTCTCTCTGTTTTGTGTGTGAACTCTTGTGATTTGAATACACTGGAAACTTTGAACACTAATTAAAGTTGTGGAGGTTTTGACTCAGTGTATCACAGGTGTGTGTGTGTGTGTGTGTGTGTGTGTGTGTGTGTGTGTGTAAATCAGCGGGTAACACATGACGAGACGCTGCAGAAGAGTCAGATTTATTCAAGCCTTGGACAACAGATGAAGCTTTAGAACATCAGATCAAGGCCACACACACACACTCCTGCTCTTGATGATGATGTCCTCCGGCCGGCCGTGGACACGAGGGAACGCCGTCATGCTGAAGCGAGGAACCGCTGGCTCTAGAGTCATCAGAACCGCTGGATCTATCTGGGTCAGCCCAGGCTCGCTTCACTTCTTCTTGGGTTTGGCCTCCAGCGGCTGCCCGATCTCCTTCCCTCTGAGCTTCAGACCTGAGGGACAACACAACCAGAGCTGGAGTAACTACACAACACAACCAGAGCTGGAGTAACTACACAACACAACCAGAGCTGGAGTAACTACACTGACTGAGTATCTGTGCTTTACTCACCACTTTAACCCTCTGGGGGTTCTTCATTTCAAATTTCAATTCAAAACAGACAAAAAAACTCACACACACAAAAACACGCACACACAAATGAACGCGTGCCATTCCTAAAGCTAATAGTGTTTCTTTGTGTGTGTGTGAGTTTTTTTGTCTGTTTTGCACTCTTGATGTTTTAGAGATCTTCACTGTTGAGTCTTTTTTCTGCATCCTGGCTGATTTGTAGATTGTACGCACAAAAAAACTCTGTATTTCTGCCAATTTCCCATTTATTTCCTATGGGGGTCATTTTTGACCCGAAGGTCCTGAGTGTGACTATATTTTTTTTTTACGACCACTTAGACTTTTCAAATCCTCTCCCCAATTTTATTGGGTGTTCATATACCAAGTACCAATAAAGTCACCAAGTTTCGGATCATTCCGATGAAGCTACGATTTTTAAATAAATAAATAAAACGCTTCGGGTCATTTTTGACCTGAAGAACCCCAGAGGGTTAAATACATTTCTATCAACATCCTCGAAGTCGACAGTCGTTTCTGTAGCAGCTGAAAGGCAGCGGATGATTGTTTTGTTTTGCAGACAGCCCATCAGGATCACTCTGGGAAGTTTCCCAGCATCTTTTAAACACTGATCGGTTTATAGCTAAATGATAGAAGACGGTTCCTCGGCGCAGTGTGTATGAAAGTACGTTTCTGTTTTCTGAAAAGATTAGTTTCGTTGGCATTCACTTGACGCATATGTCTCATAAAATGTTCAAATATGTATGAATAAAGCATGAGGAGCGATAGAGAGCTCTGTACGCCTCTCAATACTGCAGACCTGAGCTCTCATTCATGTTTATTCACATATGAAGACAAATCCACACAAAATGATGTCAAAATGTCCATTTTGGTGAGTATTCACATGAAGTTGATTGTCTTAAGTGAGCAGTTGGGAGAATATGGGATGTGTATCAGCGTATGGGATCTTTTATACAAGTATTTAAATTAGTTTGAGGTATGCTAGCACACCAGTGTTCATTTTGTTGACGAGTCATTTTCGTCATCGACCTTTTTTCACTGACGAAAACGAGATGATAACTAAATAAAAACCAGCATTTAATGACAAAAACTGAGGAAAATCTACTGTCATTTTCGTCAATGGATAAAAACGCGTTGAAAATGAGAGTGAGGGATGATTAGGGAAGAGCTCCAGTCAGAACTGATGTCCTGTGTAATGGACGCGCTCATTTGAACTGTAACGTGCGGATCTAACGGCGGGAAAACACGGCGCTGTGGAGCTTCCACAGACTCACGCGACAGCGCCTCAGATCAGCTTAATCAATAAATAACACACATTTATGACAGATCATGTTTATGAACTAATGCTGAGGAATAATGACAGTGTTTACTGTCCCATGTTTATATAGTAATATGATTTAGACGGTTGTAACAACGCATATTTTATCTCCCTCAAACTGAACTGCCTCAGGAAGGCATTTCAAAATAAGAGTCCCGGTGTATTTCCAGCTTGTTTAAAATTAAAAGTCGCGCATTATATACACGTTTGGTTACACAATAAACTGTATTCATCTGTATTTAATTCATAGTCAGGAGGAAAGACTAAGAACAGTATTTAACACATTATTCAATAAAGCATCAGGGTTATAATAGTTCACTAAAACCATTAAAACATATTCATTGAAATTAAATAAATGTTAACTGAAAAAAAAAAAAACTGATATACTAACTAGAGATACAGCATTATAAAAACTATATAGATGTTTTAAAAAAAACAAACAAACAAGTGAATTGAGCTCAATTAAGTGAGTTTTTGCTTAAAACAAGCAAAATAGTAAAAATAATCTTCAAGTTTGGGACAGAAAGCAGATTATTTCTCTCACCCCATTGACAGATCATTTGCTTGTTTTAAGCAAAAATTCACTTCATTTTGATTTCCCCCCCTCAGAAAACAAGAACATGTCATTCACTCATCTAGTAAAATCATCTTGATTTAAAGGTGTGTGTGATTATGATGTGACTTGTTTATCTTTAGCGAGTGTGTTCACTGTTCGAGCATAAACAACATCAGCAAAGTTACGACACTCAAAGTTATTTTCTTTTACAGAAATCTTGTTTTTTAAAGGAACACGCCACTATTTTTGCTAATTTTCCGACTCCTCTAGAGTTAAACAGTTGAGTTTGCCCGTTTTCTGAATCCATTCAGCCGATCTCCGGGTCTGGAGGTAGCACTTTTAGCATTAGCTTAGCATAGATCATTGAATCTGATTAGACCGTTAGCATCTCGCTCAAAACTGACCAAAGAGTTTCAATATTTTTCCTGTTTAAAACTCGACTCTTCTGTAGTTTCATCGTGTGCTAAGACCAACGGGAAATGAGAAGTTGTGATGTTCTAGGCCGATATGGCAGGAACTATCCTCTCATTCCTGCGTAATAATCAAGAGCTGTGAGCCGCCCCATGAGTGCAGCGGCGCAATGATATTACACAGGCTAACTTCAGTCAACGTGACGACCGGCTCACACAGAGAGCGCTGGGACTATTTTCAGCCGCTGTGTGATATCACTGCGCCGCTGCACTCATGGGGCGGCTCACAGCTCTTGATTATTACGCAGCTCATTTGCATTTAAAGGGACACACACATACAACGGCATGTTTTTGCTCACCCTCAAAAAGTGACAATTTTAACATGATCTGTGGGGTATTTTGAGCTGAAGCTTCACACACACACTCCGGGGACAGAGACTTATTTTACATCTTGTAATTTTAACCCAGCATTTTTTAGAGTACATGGTGGTTTATCGCAGTTTTCTCCATGATAAATAAAATTGGCATTAAATATCAATATTTTTCTAGGTTTCGTATCTAACTTCGACTACATTAGATGAACAAAAACGTTTTTTTTCCCTTTTCTTTTTTTATCTTTCTAGTCGTTTTTTTATTTGCCCTTAATCGGCATGTTACAAAACCAATTTTTTAGCCTCTAAAAAATGCTGGGTTAAAAATAACCCAAGTTGGGTTGAAAATTGACTAACCCAGCGATTGGAACATTTAACCCAACTGCTGGGTTAGTCCATTTTCAACCCAACTTGGGTTGTTTTTGTAATCAACCTCCCCTTTAAACATTTTTAGATATTTGGACTGGAAACAAGACAGAAATGCTAAGAAAAGTCTCGTTTCTCTGGTAGTGGAGTAATATTGGAGCAGTGGTAGATGTACTCAAGTAATGGATGCTCTGGCACAGCTTACCCAGGACTCTCTCGATCTTGCCCATGACTTGATTATTAGGGATGGCCTTCCCACACTCATAATCGGCGATGACCTGAGGCTTCTCGCTGATTTTCTGGGGGAACACAGAACGTGTTATTTGTGATAAACTCTGAGCCTGAGAGCGGTGACGGACGCCGGCTCACCGTGGCCAGATCTTTCTGGGTCAGGCCCTGGTCCTGTCGGGCTTTCTGGATGACTTTGCCCACTTCCAGTGGCACGCGCTGGTGGTGCAGCTCCTCCGTCTCGTGGTCCAGTTTGGCCGTGTTCTTGGTCACCAGATGCTGCTTATTCTGCCCCGCCGACCCTGAGATCACACACCAGTCACATCATCAACTCTCAATAACAGCCACATCCCCTGAGGATGACCACCTGTCACTCACATGAGATCAGCCAATAGCAAACCACAGCCGTCCGATCAATTCCCCACAGACACACTCAAGCCCCGCCCCTACATCTGTTCTTGTTTGTGAAGCGTTGTATCGTGAAAAACACTACTCAAATAAACTTTGAGCTGTTGATAAACTATGATGTTGTGTGATTCTCTCATTGAGCGTCATGAACACGCCAATACACACACACACATTCTCTGACCAGCACACACACACACACTCTCTGACCAGCGCACACACACACTCTCTCTGACCAGCGCACACACACTCTGACCAGCACACACACACACATACACACACACACACACACACTCTCTCTGACCAGCGCACACACACACACACACACACACACACTCTCTCTGACCAGCGCACACACACACACACTCTCTCTGACCAGCGCACACACACCAGCACACACACACTCTGACCAGCACACACACACACACTCTGACCAGCACACACACACACACACACACACTCTCTCTCTGACCAGCACACACACACACACACACACACACTCTCTCTCTCTGACCAGCACACACACACTCTCTCTGACCAGCACACACACACACACACACACACACACACACTCTCTCTCTGACCAGCACACACACACACACACACACACACACACACACACACACACACACACACACACTGACCAGCGCACACACACACACACACTCTCTCTCTGACAGCACACACACACACATTCTCTGACCAGCACACACACACACACATTCTCTGACCAGCACACACACACATTCTCTGACCAGCACACACACACTCTGACCAGCACACACACACTCTGACCACCACACACACACACACACTCTGACCAGCACACACACACACACACACACACACACACTCTGACCAGCACACACACTCTGACCAGCACACACACACACACACACACTCTCTGACCAGCGCACGCACACACACACACACACACACACACACTCTCTGACCAGCGCACACACACACACTCCCCCTAGACCAGCGCACACACACCAGCACACACACACTCTGACCAGCACACACACGCACACACTCTCTGACCAGCACACTCACACACACACACACACTCTCTGACCAGCGCACACACACACACACACACACACACACACACACACACACACACACACACACACACACACTCTCTCTGACCAGCACACACACACACACACTCTCTGACCAGCACACTCACACACACACACACACTCACACACACACACTCACACACACACACACACACACACACTCTCTGACCAGCACACACATACACACACACACTCTCTGACCAGCACACTCTCTCACACACACACACACACACACACACACACACACACACACACACACTCTCTCTGACCAGCACACACACACACACACTCTCTCTGACCAGCACACACACACACACACACACTCTCTGACCAGCACACACACACACACACACACTCTCTCTGACCAGCACACACACACACACACACACACACTCTCTGACCAGCACACTCACACACACACACACACTCTCTGACCAGCGCACACACACACACACACACACACACACTCCCCCTAGACCAGCGCACACACACCAGCACACACACTCTGACAGCACACACACACACACACACACTCTCTGACCAGCACACACACACACACACACTCTGACCAGCACACACACACACACACACACTCTCTCTCTGACCAGCACACACACACACACACACACACTCTCTCTGATCAGCACACACACACACACACTCTCTCTCTGACCAGCACACACACACACACACTCTCTCTCTGACCAGCACACACACACACACACACACACACACACTCTCTCTGACCAGCACACACACACACACACACTCTGACCAGCACACACACACACACACACTCTGACCAGCACACACACACACACACACTCTGACCAGCACACACACACACTCTGACCAGCACACACACACACACACACTCTGACCACCACACACACACTCTGACCACCCCACACACACACACACACACACTCTGATGTGATGTTGACACTAGTGTACGTGTAGTGTAGTTGCTACATTAATAATGATAAAAATGCTACATTAAAATAACACAATTTTATACGTCAGAGACTGAACTCAACTACAGTGCGTTATGAAGAGGGAATTTAAAAAACGCTGGCTCAATTTACCCCACGGCATTTGGCTCATTTTGCCCCATAGCTGCCATTTTGGACAAAACTATCTGGCCAACCAATGTAGCTCAACGACCTGCATGCTTTAAAATCATCAATATGGACACACTCAATAAAAGTGTTCGGTTGCCAAGATAAAGGGGGGGTGGGTCAACTTACCCACCGGCTCATCTTACCCCACTCTCCCCTATACTTCAGATAAAAGTGTGAAAATAGCATTTTTGTACATTTTTAAATAACCGCAAACTTGAAAAGTGGTAATAAATGGATTATAACCGCTGCATTAATTTGATTTAGTGCCACAAAATATTAAATTAAAAACATAATCGGACTAAACATAATCATAAGGGTATAATCAGATAAAGATGATTAAAGTGATGATTATGTGTGGGGTTAAAGGTCGAAGTTCAGTTGTTGTCAAACACACTCCAGTAAATCTACCATGCAACATGCATAAGAGTATTATTATTAATATTTTACATTTTTTGGTGGTCTCCACTTCCTCCCCACGCCTCTGAGCAGCAGCGACCGCCTACAACACACAACATATTCATATTTCATTAATAAACACATTCATATTTCTTTAATAAACACATTCATGTTTCATTAATTGACATTTGTTTTGAATGCACATCGGATGTGTTGAACTATAGCAGTTTACGGTCCTATTGTTTCACAGCAGACTCAACCAAAGCTGACTTGACTGTAATATGAAGTGTGTTAAATATTCATATATCAATATATTAACATATCATTAGTTACTTTATAGTCATTCTACACATTCCAGACCCTGTTTCTGTTCGTCCAAACAACAACATGGCAGTGAGGTGTGTGTGTGTGTGTGTCTCGCTTGTTCTGGATCATCAGAGGGAATCTTCCAGATCCAGCACGTGCTGCCCAGCGGAAGCCGAGCTCGGACCGGATCACCGGATCACCGGGACTCTCCCGGACTCTCCCGGACTCACCTGTCGGGATTTGGACTGAGAGGCAGACGGACCCTTCTTCCTCAGCACGGTCACCGTGTCCCAATCGCTCTCAGCCATGCCGTCTGTGTGTGTGTGTGTGTGTGTGTGTGTGTGAGTGCGCACTTCGACACAGATCCGCTGACGCTGTTCGTGTTTACACTGAGGAGAGATTCACTGATGCCAACAGCGCCACCCGCAGGACAGCGCCTGAACTACACCCGAGTCCGCCGTATGGAATATTACAGTTATGAATGATTTATCCTTGCACATCATTATTGTGTTCATTTATGACAGTGCACTATATAGGGGATAGGGGATGATATATTGTACTATATAGGGGATAGGGGATGATATAGTGCGCTTTATAGAGGATAAGGGATGATATAGTGCACTATATAGGGGATAGGGGATGATATAGTGCGCTTTATAGAGGATAAGGGATGATATAGTGCACTATATAGGGGATAGGGGATGATATAGTGCGCTTTATAGAGGATAAGGGATGATATAGTGCACTATATAGGGGATAGGGGATGATATAGTGCGCTTTATAGAGGATAAGGGATGATATAGTGCACTATATAGGGGATAGGGGATGATATAGTGCGCTTTATAGAGGATAAGGGATGATATAGTGCACTATATAGGGGATAGGGGATGATATAGTGCGCTTTATAGAGGATAAGGGATGATATAGTGCACTATATAGGGGATAGGGGATGATATAGTGCGCTTTATAGAGGATAAGGGATGATATAGTGCACTATATAGGGGATAGGGGATGATATAGTGCGCTTTATAGAGGATAAGGGATGATATAGTGCACTATATAGGGGATAGGGGATGATATAGTGCGCTTTATAGAGGATAAGGGATGATATAGTGCACTATATAGGGGATAGGGGATGATATAGTGCGCTTTATAGAGGATAAGGGATGATATAGTGCACTATATAGGGGATAGGGGATGATATAGTGCGCTTTATAGAGGATAAGGGATGATATAGTGCACTATATAGGGGATAGGGGATGATATAGTGCGCTTTATAGAGGATAAGGGATGATATAGTGCACTATATAGGGGATAGGGGATGATATAGTGCGCTTTATAGAGGATAAGGGATGATATAGTGCACTATATAGGGGATAGGGGATGATATAGTGCGCTTTATAGAGGATAAGGGATGATATAGTGCACTATATAGGGGATAGGGGATGATATAGTGCGCTTTATAGAGGATAAGGGATGATATAGTGCACTATATAGGGGATAGGGGATGATATAGTGCACTATATAGAGGATAAGGGATGATATAGTGCACTATATAGGGGATAGGGGATGATATAGTGCGCTTTATAGAGGATAAGGGATGACATAGTGCACTATATAGGGGATAGGGGATGATATAGTGCGCTTTATAGAGGATAAGGGATGATATAGTGCACTATATAGGGGATAGGGGATGATATAGTGCGCTTTATAGAGGATAAGGGATGATATAGTGCACTATATAGGGGATAGGGGATGATATAGTGCGCTTTATAGAGGATAAGGGATGACATAGTGCACTATATAGGGGATAGGGGATGATATAGTGCGCTTTATAGAGGATAAGGGATGATATAGTGCACTATATAGGGGATAGGGGATGATATAGTGCGCTTTATAGAGGATAAGGGATGATATAGTGCACTATATAGGGGATAGGGGATGATATAGTGCGCTTTATAGAGGATAAGGGATGACATAGTGCACTATATAGGGGATAGGGGATGATGTAGTGCGCTTTATAGAGGATAAGGGATGATATAGTGCACTATATAGGGGATAAGGGATGATATAGTGCACTATATAGGGGATAGGGGATGATATAGTGCGCTTTATAGAGGATAAGGGATGACATAGTGCACTATATAGGGGATAGGGGATGATGTAGTGCGCTTTATAGAGGATAAGGGATGATATAGTGCGCTTTATAGAGGATAAGGGATGACATAGTGCACTATATAGGGGATAGGGGATGATGTAGTGTGCTTTATAGAGGATAAGGGATGATATAGTGCACGATATAGGGGATAGGGGATGACATAGTGCACTATATAGGGGATAGGGGATGATGTAGTGTGCTTTATAGAGGATAAGGGATGACATAGTGCACTATATAGGGGATAGGGGATGATGTAGTGTGCTTTATAGAGGATAAGGGATGATATAGTGCACTATATAGGGGATAGTGGATGATATAGTGCGCTTTATAGAGGATAAGGGATGACATAGTGCACTATATAGGGGATAGGGGATGATGTAGTGCGCTTTATAGAGGATAAGGGATGATATAGTGCGCTTTATAGAGGATAAGGGATGATATAGTGCACTATATAGAAGATAGGGGATGATATAGTGCGCTTTATAGAGGATAAGGGATGACATAGTGCACTATATAGGGTATAGGGGATGATGTAGTGTGCTTTATAGAGGATAAGGGATGATATAGTGCACTATATAGGGGATAGGGGATGATGTAGTGTGCTTTATAGAGGATAAGGGATGATATAGTGCACTATATAGGGGATAAGGGATGATATAGTGCACTATATAGGGGATAGGGGATTATATAGTGCACTATATAGGGGATAGGGGACGATATAGTTCACTATATAGAGGATAGGGGATGATATAGTGCAATGGATAGAGGATAGGGGGTGATATAGTGCACTATATAGAGGATAGGGGGTGATATAGTGCACTGGATAGAGGATAGGGGATGATATAGTGTACTATATAGAGGATAGGGGATGATATAGTGCGCTTTATAGAGGATAAGGGATGATATAGTGAACTATATAGGGGATAGGGGATGATATAGTGCACTATATAGGGGATAGGGGATGATATAGTGCGCTTTATAGAGGATAAGGGATGACATAGTGCACTATATAGGGAATAGGGGAGGATGTAGTGTGCTTTATAGAGGATAAGGGATGATATAGTGCACTATATAGGGGATAAGGGATGATATAGTGCACTATATAGGGGATAGGGGATGATATAGTGCACTATATAGGGGATAGGGGATGATATAGTGCACTATATAGGGGATAGGGGATGATAAAGTGCACTATATAGGGGATAGGGGATGATATAGTGCACTATATAGGGGATGAAATAGTGCACTATATAGGGGATGACATAGTGCACTATATAGAGGATAGGGGATGATATAGTGCACTATATTGGGGATAGGGGATGATATAGTGCACTATATAGGGGATGAAATAGTGCACTATATAGGGGATAATATAGTGCACTATATAGAGGATAGGGGATGATATAGTGCACTATATAGGGGATAGAGGATGATATAGTGCAGTATATAGAGGATAGGGGATGATATAGTGCAGTATATAGGGGATAGAGGATGATATAGTGCACTATATAAAGGATAGGGGATGATATAGTGCACTATATAGAGGATAGGGGATGATATAGTGCACTATATAAAGGATAGGGGATGATATAGTGCACTATATAGAGGATAGGGGATGATATAGTGCAGTATATAGGGGATAGAGGATGATATAGTGCACTATATAAAGGATAGGGGATGATATAGTGCACTATATAGAGGATAGGGGATGATATAGTGCACTACCTAGAGGATAGGGGATGATATAGTGCACTATATAAAGGATAGGGGATGAAATAGTGCACTATATAGGGGATAGGGGATGAAATAGTGCACTATATAGAGGATAGGGGATGATATAGTGCACTATATACAGGATAGGGGATGATATAGTGCACTATATAGGGGATAGGGGATGATATAGTGCACTATATAGGGGATAGGGGATGATATAGTGCACTATATAGGGGATAGGGGATGATATAGTGCACTTTATAGGGGATAGGGGATGATATAGTGCACTATATAGGGGATAGGGGATGATATAGTGCACTTTATAGGGGTTAGAGGATGATGTAGTGCACTGGATAGAGGATAGGGGATGATATAGTGCACTATATAGGGGATAGGGAATGATATAGTGCACTTTATAGGGGTTAGGGGATGATGTAGTGCACTATATAGGGGATAGGGGATGATATAGTGCACTTTATAGGGGTTAGGGGATGATGTAGTGCACTGGATAGAGGATAGGGGATGATATAGTGCACTTTATAGGGGTTAGGGGATGATGTAGTGCACTATATAGGGGATAGGGGATGATATAGTGCACTTTATAGGGGTTAGGGGATGATGTAGTGCACTATATAGGGGATAGGGGATGATATAGTGCACTTTATAGGGGTTAGGGGATGATGTAGTGCACTGGATAGAGGATAGGGGATGATATAGTGCACTATATAGGGGATAGGGGATGATATAGTGCACTTTATAGAGGTTAGGGGATGATGTAGTGCACTGGATAGAGGATAGGGGATGATATAGTGCACTATATAGGGGATAGGGAATGATATAGTGCACTTTATAGGGGTTAGGGGATGATGTAGTGCACTATATAGGGGATAGGGGATGATATAGTGCACTTTATAGGGGTTAGGGGATGATGTAGTATACTGGATAGAGGATAGGGGATGATATAGTGCACTATATAGGGGTTAGGGGATGATATAGTGCACTTTATAGGGGTTAGGGGATGATGTAGTGCACTATATAGGGGATAGGGGATGATATAGTGCACTTTATTGGGGTTAGGGGATGATGTAGTGCACTGGATAGAGGATAGGGGATGATATATTGTGCACTATATAAGGCAGGGTTCCTCAAATCTTACCCTGGTGGCCAATGCGCTGCAGAGTTTAGCTCCAACCCTAATCAAACTCAACTACCTGTAGTTTTGTAATGAATCTGAAGACATTGATTGTCATGTTCAGGTGTGTTTGATTAGGGTTGGAGCTAAACTCTGCAGCGCATTGGCCCCCCAGGGTAAGATTTGAGGAACCCTGATATAGGGGATAGGGGATGATATAGTGCACTATATAGAGGATAGGGGATGATATAGTGCACTATATAGAGGATAGGGGATGATATAGTGCACTATATAGAGGATAGGGATGATATAGTGCACTATATAGGGGATAGGGGATGATATAGTGCACTGAATAGAGGATAGGGGATGATATAGTGCACTATATAGAGGATAGGGGATGATATAGTGCACTATATAGAGGATAGGGATGATATAGTGCACTATATAGGGGATAGGGGATGATATAGTGCACTGAATAGAGGAAAGGGGATGATATAGTGCACTATATAGAGGATAGGGGATGATATAGTGCACTATATAGAGGATAGGGGAATGATATAGTGCACTATATAGAGGATAGGGATGATATAGTGCACTATATAGGGGATAGGGGATGATATAGTGCACTATATAGAGGATAGGGGATGATATAGTTAGAGGATAGGGGATGATATAGTGCACTATATAGAGGATAGGGGATGATATAGTGCACTATATAGAGGATAGGGGATGATATAGTGCACTGGATGGAGGATAGGGGATGATATAGTGCACTATATAGGGGATAGGGGGATGATATAGTGCACTGAATAGAGGATAGGGGATGATATAGTGCACTGGATAGAGGATAGGGGATGATATAGTGCACTTTATAGGGGTTAGGGGATGATGTACTGCACCGGATAGAGGATAGGGGATGATATAGTTCACTATATAAGGGATAGGGGATGATATAGTGCACTATATAGGGGATAGGGAACGATCAGACAGTGCACTATATAGGGGATAGGGAACGATCAGATGGTGCACTATATAGGGGGATAGGGAACGATCAGACAGTGCACTATATAGGGTATAGGGAACGATCAGACAGTGCACTATATAAGGGATAGGGAACGATCAGACAGTGCACTATATAAGGGATAGGGAACGATCAGACAGTGCACTATATAGGGGATAGGGAACGATCAGACAGTGCACTATATAGGGGATAGGGAAACGATCAGACAGGGCACTATATAGGGGATAGAGAACGATCAGACAGTGCACTATATAGGGGATAGGGAACGATCAGACAGGGCACTATATAGGGGATAGGGAATGATCAGACAGTGCACTATATAGGGGATAGGGAACGATCAGACAGTGCACTATATAAGGGATAGGGAACGATCAGACAGTGCACTATATAGGGGATAGGGAATGATCAGACAGTGCACTATATAGGTTATAGGGAATGATCAGACAGTGCACTATATAGGGGATAGAGAACGATCAGACAGTGCACTATATAGGGGATAGGGAACGATCAGACAGTGCACTATATAGGGGATAGGGAATGATCAGACAGTGCACTATATAGGGGACAGGGAATGATCAGACAGTGCACTATATAGGGGATAGGGAATGATCAGACAGTGCACTATATAGGGGATAGGGAACGAATCAGACAGTGCACTATATAGGGGATAGGGAATGATCAGACAGTGCACTATATAGGGGACAGGGAATGATCAGACAGTGCACTATATAGGGGGACAGGGAATGATCAGACAGTGCACTATATAGGGGATAGGGAATGATCAGACAGTGCACTATATAGGGGATAGGGAATGATCAGACAGTGCACTATATAGGGGATAGGGAATGATCAGACAGTGCACTATATAGGGGACAGGGAATGATCAGACAGTGCACTATATAGGGGATAGGGAATGATCAGACAGTGCACTATATAGGGGATAGGGAACGATCAGACAGTGCACTATATAGGGGATAGAGAACGATCAGACAGTGCACTATATAGGGGATAGGGAATGATCAGACAGTGCACTATATAGGGGATAGAGAACGATCAGACAGTGCACTATATAGGGGATAGAGAACGATCAGACAGTGCACTATATAGGGGATAGGGAATGATCAGACAGTGCACTATATAGGGGATAGGGAACGATCAGACAGTGCACTATATAGGGGATAGGGAACGATCAGACAGTGCACTATATAGGGGATAGGGAATGATCAGACAGTGCACTATATAGGGGACAGGGAATGATCAGACAGTGCACTATATAGGGGATAGGGAATGATCAGACAGTGCACTATATAGGGGATAGGGAACGATCAGACAGTGCACTATATAGGGGATAGGGAATGATCAGACAGTGCACTATATAGGGGACAGGGAATGATCAGACAGTGCACTATATAGGGGACAGGGAATGATCAGACAGTGCACTATATAGGGGATAGGGAATGATCAGACAGTGCACTATATAGGGGATAGGGAATGATCAGACAGTGCACTATATAGGGGGATAGGGAATGATCAGACAGTGCACTATATAGGGGACAGGGAACGATCAGACAGTGCACTATATAGGGGATAGGGAATGATCAGACAGTGCACTATATAGGGGATAGGGAACGATCAGACAGTGCACTATATAGGGGATAGAGAACGATCAGACAGTGCACTATATAGGGGATAGGGAATGATCAGACAGTGCACTATATAGGGGATAGGGAATGATCAGACAGTGCACTATATAGGGGATAGGGAACGATCAGGACAGTGTACTATATAGGGGATAGAGAACGATCAGACAGTGCACTATATAGGGGATAGGGAATGATCAGACAGTGCACTATATAGGGGATAGAGAACGATCAGACAGTGCACTATATAGGGGATAGAGAACGATCAGACAGTGCACTATATAGGGGATAGGGAACGATCAGACGGTGCACTATATAGGGGATAGAGAACGATCAGACAGTGCACTATATAGGGGATAGGGAATGATCAGACAGTGCACTATATAGGGGATAGGGAACGATCAGACAGTGCACTATATAGGGGATAGAGAACGATCAGACAGTGCACTATATAGGGGGATAGGGAATGATCAGACAGTGCACTATATAGGGGATAGGGAACGATCAGACAGTGCACTATATAGGGGGATAGGGAATGATCAGACAGTGCACTATATAGGGGACAGGGAATGATCAGACAGTGCACTATATAGGGGATAGGGAATGATCAGACAGTGCACTATATAGGGGATAGGGAACGATCAGACAGTGCACTATATAGGGGATAGGGAATGATCAGACAGTGCACTATATAGGGGACAGGGAATGATCAGACAGTGCACTATATAGGGGACAGGGAATGATCAGACAGTGCACTATATAGGGGATAGGGAATGATCAGACAGTGCACTATATAGGGGATAGGGAATGATCAGACAGTGCACTATATAGGGGATAGGGAATGATCAGACAGTGCACTATATAGGGGACAGGGAATGATCAGACAGTGCACTATATAGGGGATAGGGAATGATCAGACAGTGCACTATATAGGGGATAGGGAACGATCAGACAGTGCACTATATAGGGGATAGAGAACGATCAGACAGTGCACTATATAGGGGATAGGGAATGATCAGACAGTGCACTATATAGGGGATAGAGAACGATCAGACAGTGCACTATATAGGGGGATAGAGAACGATCAGACAGTGCACTATATAGGGGGATAGGGAATGATCAGACAGTGCACTATATAGGGGATAGGGAACGATCAGACAGTGCACTATATAGGGGATAGGGAACGATCAGACAGTGCACTATATAGGGGATAGGGAATGATCAGACAGTGCACTATATAGGGGACAGGGAATGATCAGACAGTGCACTATATAGGGGGATAGAGAACGATCAGACAGTGCACTATATAGGGGATAGGGAATGATCAGACAGTGCACTATATAGGGGATAGGGAATGATCAGACAGTGCACTATATAGGGGATAGGGAACGATCAGACAGTGCACTATATAAGGGATAGGGAACGATCAGACAGTGCACTATATAGGGGATAGGGAACGATCAGATGGTGCACTATATAGGGGATAGGGAACGATCAGATGGTGCACTATATAGGGTATAGAGAACGATCAGACAGGGCACTATATAGGGGATAGGGAATGATCAGACAGTGCACTATATAGGGGATAGAGAACGATCAGACAGTGCACTATATAGGGGATAGGGAATGATCAGACAGTGCACTATATAGGGGATAGGGAATGATCAGACAGTGCACTATATAGGGGATAGGGAACGATCAGACAGTGCACTATATAGGGGATAGAGAACGATCAGATAGTGCACAAAATAGGGGATAGGGAATGATCAGACAGTGCACTATATAGGGGATAGGGAATGATCAGACAGTGCACTATATAAGGGATAGGGAACGATCAGACAGTGCACTATATAGGGGATAGGGAACGATCAGATGGTGCACTATATAGGGGATAGGGAACGATCAGATGGTGCACTATATAGGGGATAGAGAACGATCAGACAGGGCACTATATAGGGGATAGAGAACGATCAGACAGGGCACTATATAGGGGATAGAGAACGATCAGATGGTGCACTATATAGGGGATAGGGAACTATCAGATGGTGCACTATATAGGGGATAGAGAACGATCAGACAGGGCACTATATAGGGGATAGAGAACGATCACACAGGGCACTATATAGGGGATAGAGAACGATCAGACAGTGCACTATATAGGGGATAGAGAACGATCAGACAGGGCACTATATAGGGGATAGAGAACGATCAGACAGGGCACTATATAGGGGATAGAGAACGATCAGACAGTGCACTATATAGGGGATAGAGAACGATCAGACAGTGCACTATATAGGGGATAGGGAATGATCAGACAGTGCACTATATAGGGGATAGAGAACGATCAGACAGTGCACTATATAGGGGATAGGGAATGATCAGACAGTGCACTATATAGGGGATAGGGAATGATCAGACAGTGCACTATATAGGGGATAGGGAACGATCAGACAGTGCACTATATAGGGGATAGAGAACGATCAGATAGTGCACAAAATAGGGGATAGGGAATGATCAGACAGTGCACTATATAGGGGATAGGGAATGATCAGACAGTGCACTATATAAGGGATAGGGAACGATCAGACAGTGCACTATATAGGGGATAGGGAACGATCAGATGGTGCACTATATAGGGGATAGGGAACGATCAGATGGTGCACTATATAGGGGATAAAGAACGATCAGACAGGGCACTATATAGGGGATAGAGAACGATCAGACAGGGCACTATATAGGGGATAGAGAACGATCAGATGGTGCACTATATAGGGGATAGGGAACGATCAGATGGTGCACTATATAGGGGATAGAGAACGATCAGACAGGGCACTATATAGGGGATAGAGAACGATCAGACAGGGCACTATATAGGGGATAGAGAACGATCAGACAGTGCACTATATAGGGGATAGAGAACGATCAGACAGGGCACTATATAGGGGATAGAGAACGATCAGACAGTGCACTATATAGGGGATAGAGAACAATCAGACAGTGCACTATATAGGGGATAGAGAACGATCAGACAGGGCACTATATAGGGGATAGAGAACAATCAGACAGGGCACTATATAGGGGATAGAGAACGATCAGACAGGGCACTATATAGGGGATAGAGAACGATCAGACAGGGCACTAAAGAACGATCAGACAGGGCACTATATAGGGGATAGAGAACGATCAGACAGTGCACTATATAGGGGATAGAGAACGATCTGACAGGGCACTATATAGGGGATAGAGAACGATCAGACAGGGCACTATATAGGGGATAGAGAACGATCAGACAGGGCACTATATAGGGGATAGAGAACGATCAGACAGTGCACTATATAGGGGATAGAGAACGATCAGACAGGGCACTATATAGGGGATAGAGAACGATCAGACAGTGCACTATATAGGGGATAGAGAACGATCAGATGGTGCACTATATAGGGGATAGAGAACGATCAGACAGGGCACTATATAGGGGATAGAGAACGATCAGACAGGGCACTATATAGGGGATAGGGAATGATCAGACAGGGCACTATATAGGGGATAGGGAACGATCAGATGGTGCACTATATAGGGGATAGGGAACGATCAGATGGTGCACTATATAGGGGATAAAGAACGATCAGACAGGGCACTATATAGGGGATAGAGAACGATCAGACAGGGCACTATATAGGGGATAGAGAACGATCAGATGGTGCACTATATAGGGGATAGGGAACGATCAGATGGTGCACTATATAGGGGATAGAGAACGATCAGACAGGGCACTATATAGGGGATAGAGAACGATCAGACAGGGCACTATATAGGGGATAGAGAACGATCAGACAGTGCACTATATAGGGGATAGAGAACGATCAGACAGGGCACTATATAGGGGATAGAGAACGATCAGACAGTGCACTATATAGGGGATAGAGAACAATCAGACAGTGCACTATATAGGGGATAGAGAACGATCAGACAGGGCACTATATAGGGGATAGAGAACAATCAGACAGGGCACTATATAGGGGATAGAGAACGATCAGACAGGGCACTATATAGGGGATAGAGAACGATCAGACAGGGCACTATATAGGGGATAGAGAACGATCAGACAGGGCACTATATAGGGGATAGAGAACGATCAGACAGTGCACTATATAGGGGATAGAGAACGATCTGACAGGGCACTATATAGGGGATAGAGAACGATCAGACAGGGCACTATATAGGGGATAGAGAACGATCAGACAGGGCACTATATAGGGGATAGAGAACGATCAGACAGTGCACTATATAGGGGATAGAGAACGATCAGACAGGGCACTATATAGGGGATAGAGAACGATCAGACAGGGCACTATATAGGGGATAGAGAACGATCAGACAGTGCACTATATAGGGGATAGAGAACGATCAGATGGTGCACTAAATAGGGGATAGAGAACGATCAGACAGGGCACTATATAGGGGATAGGGAATGATCAGACAGGGCACTATATAGGGGATAGAGAACGATCAGATGGTGCACTATATAGGGGATAGAGAACGATCAGACAGGGCACTATATAGGGGATAGAGAACGATCTGACAGGGCACTATATAGGGGATAGAGAACGATCAGACAGGGCACTATATAGGGGATAGAGAACGATCAGACAGTGCACTATATAGGGGATAGGGAATGATCAGACAGGGCACTATATAGGGGATAGAGAAGGATCAGACAGTGCACTATATAGGGGATAGGGAATGATCAGACAGGGCACTATATAGGGGATAGAGAACGATCAGACAGGGCACTATATAGGGGATAGAGAACGATCAGATGGTGCACTATATAGGGGATAGGGAACGATCAGATGGTGCACTATATAGGGGATAGAGAACGATCAGACAGGGCACTATATAGGGGATAGAGAACGATCAGACAGGGCACTATATAGGGGATAGAGAACGATCAGACAGTGCACTATATAGGGGATAGAGAACGATCAGACAGGGCACTATATAGGGGATAGAGAACGATCAGACAGGGCACTATATAGGGGATAGAGAACGATCAGACAGTGCACTATATAGGGGATAGAGAACGATCAGACAGTGCACTATATAGGGGATAGAGAACGATCAGACAGGGCACTATATAGGGGATAGAGAACGATCAGACAGGGCACTATATAGGGGATAGAGAACGATCAGACAGGGCACTATATAGGGGATAGAGAACGATCAGACAGTGCACTATATAGGGGATAGAGAACGATCAGACAGTGCACTATATAGGGGATAGAGAACGATCAGACAGTGCACTATATAGGGGATAGAGAACGATCAGACAGGGCACTATATAGGGGATAGAGAACGATCAGACAGTGCACTATATAGGGGATAGGAATGATCAGACAGGGCACTATATAGGGGATAGAGAACGATCAGACAGTGCACTATATAGGGGATAGAGAACGATCAGACAGTGCACTATATAGGGGATAGGGAACGATCAGACAGTGCACTATATAGGGGATAGAGAACGATCAGACAGTGCACTATATAGGGGATAGAGAACGATCAGACAGTGCACTATATAGGGGATAGAGAACGATCAGACAGTGCACTATATAGGGGATAGAGAACGATCAGACAGTGCACTATATAGGGGATAGAGAACGATCAGACAGTGCACTATATAGGGGATAGAGAACGATCAGACAGGGCACTATATAGGGGATAGAGAACGATCAGACAGGGCACTATATAGGGGATAGAGAACGATCAGATGGTGCACTATATAGGGGATAGGGAACGATCAGATGGTGCACTATATAGGGGATAGAGAACGATCAGACAGGGCACTATATAGGGGATAGAGAACGATCAGACAGGGCACTATATAGGGGATAGAGAACGATCAGATGGTGCACTATATAGGGGATAGGGAACGATCAGATGGTGCACTATATAGGGGATAGAGAACGATCAGACAGGGCACTATATAGGGGATAGAGAACGATCAGACAGGGCACTATATAGGGGATAGAGAACGATCAGACAGTGCACTATATAGGGGATAGAGAACGATCAGACAGGGCACTATATAGGGGATAGAGAACGATCAGACAGGGCACTATATAGGGGATAGAGAACGATCAGACAGTGCACTATATAGGGGATAGAGAACGATCAGACAGTGCACTATATAGGGGATAGAGAACGATCAGACAGGGCACTATATAGGGGATAGAGAACGATCAGACAGGGCACTATATAGGGGATAGAGAACGATCAGACAGGGCACTATATAGGGGATAGAGAACGATCAGACAGGGCACTATATAGGGGATAGAGAACGATCAGACAGGGCACTATATAGGGGATAGAGAACGATCAGACAGTGCACTATATAGGGGATAGAGAACGATCAGACAGGGCACTATATAGGGGATAGAGAACGATCAGACAGTGCACTATATAGGGGATAGAGAACAATCAGACAGTGCACTATATAGGGGATAGAGAACGATCAGACAGGGCACTATATAGGGGATAGAGAACGATCAGACAGGGCACTATATAGGGGATAGAGAACGATCAGACAGTGCACTATATAGGGGATAGAGAACGATCAGACAGGGCACTATATAGGGGATAGAGAACGATCAGACAGTGCACTATATAGGGGATAGAGAACAATCAGACAGTGCACTATATAGGGGATAGAGAACGATCAGACAGGGCACTATATAGGGGATAGAGAACAATCAGACAGGGCACTATATAGGGGATAGAGAACGATCAGACAGGGCACTATATAGGGGATAGAGAACGATCAGACAGGGCACTATATAGGGGATAGAGAACGATCAGACAGGGCACTATATAGGGGATAGAGAACGATCAGACAGTGCACTATATAGGGGATAGAGAACGATCTGACAGGGCACTATATAGGGGATAGAGAACGATCAGACAGGGCACTATATAGGGGATAGAGAACGATCAGACAGGGCACTATATAGGGGATAGAGAACGATCAGACAGTGCACTATATAGGGGATAGAGAACGATCAGACAGGGCACTATATAGGGGATAGAGAACGATCAGACAGGGCACTATATAGGGGATAGAGAACGATCAGACAGTGCACTATATAGGGGATAGAGAACGATCAGATGGTGCACTAAATAGGGGATAGAGAACGATCAGACAGGGCACTATATAGGGGATAGGGAATGATCAGACAGGGCACTATATAGGGGATAGAGAACGATCAGATGGTGCACTATATAGGGGATAGAGAACGATCAGACAGGGCACTATATAGGGGATAGAGAACGATCTGACAGGGCACTATATAGGGGATAGAGAACGATCAGACAGGGCACTATATAGGGGATAGAGAACGATCAGACAGTGCACTATATAGGGGATAGGGAATGATCAGACAGGGCACTATATAGGGGATAGAGAAGGATCAGACAGTGCACTATATAGGGGATAGGGAATGATCAGACAGGGCACTATATAGGGGATAGAGAACGATCAGACAGGGCACTATATAGGGGATAGAGAACGATCAGATGGTGCACTATATAGGGGATAGGGAACGATCAGATGGTGCACTATATAGGGGATAGAGAACGATCAGACAGGGCACTATATAGGGGATAGAGAACGATCAGACAGGGCACTATATAGGGGATAGAGAACGATCAGACAGTGCACTATATAGGGGATAGAGAACGATCAGACAGGGCACTATATAGGGGATAGAGAACGATCAGACAGGGCACTATATAGGGGATAGAGAACGATCAGACAGTGCACTATATAGGGGATAGAGAACGATCAGACAGTGCACTATATAGGGGATAGAGAACGATCAGACAGGGCACTATATAGGGGATAGAGAACGATCAGACAGGGCACTATATAGGGGATAGAGAACGATCAGACAGGGCACTATATAGGGGATAGAGAACGATCAGACAGTGCACTATATAGGGGATAGAGAACGATCAGACAGTGCACTATATAGGGGATAGAGAACGATCAGACAGTGCACTATATAGGGGATAGAGAACGATCAGACAGGGCACTATATAGGGGATAGAGAACGATCAGACAGTGCACTATATAGGGGATAGGGAATGATCAGACAGGGCACTATATAGGGGATAGAGAACGATCAGACAGTGCACTATATAGGGGATAGAGAACGATCAGACAGTGCACTATATAGGGGATAGAGAACGATCAGACAGTGCACTATATAGGGGATAGAGAACGATCAGACAGTGCACTATATAGGGGATAGAGAACGATTAGACAGTGCACTATATAGGGGATAGAGAACGATCAGACAGTGCACTATATAGGGGATAGGGAACGATCAGACAGTGCACTATATAGGGGATAGAGAACGATCAGACAGTGCACTATATAGGGGATAGAGAACGATCAGACAGTGCACTATATAGGGGATAGAGAACGATCAGACAGTGCACTATATAGGGGATAGAGAACGATCAGACAGTGCACTATATAGGGGATAGAGAACGATCAGACAGTGCACTATATAGGGGATAGAGAACGATCAGACAGGGCACTATATAGGGGATAGAGAACGATCAGACAGGGCACTATATAGGGGATAGAGAACGATCAGATGGTGCACTATATAGGGGATAGAGAACGATCAGACAGTGCACTATATAGGGGATAGAGAACGATCAGACAGTGCACTATATAGGGGATAGAGAACGATCAGACAGGGCACTATATAGGGGATAGAGAACGATCAGATGGTGCACTATATAGGGGATAGGGAACGATCAGATGGTGCACTATATAGGGGATAGAGAACGATCAGACAGGGCACTATATAGGGGATAGAGAACGATCAGACAGGGCACTATATAGGGGATAGAGAACGATCAGATGGTGCACTATATAGGGGATAGAGAACGATCAGATGGTGCACTATATAGGGGATAGGGAACGATCAGATGGTGCACTATATAGGGGATAGAGAACGATCAGATGGTGCACTATATAGGGGATAGGGAACGATCAGACAGTGCACTATATAGGGGATAGAGAACGATCAGACAGGGCACTATATAGGGGATAGAGAACGATCAGACAGGGCACTATATAGGGGATAGAGAACGATCAGATGGTGCACTATATAGGGGATAGAGAACGATCAGACAGTGCACTATATAGGGGATAGAGAACGATCAGACAGTGCACTATATAGGGGATAGAGAACGATCAGACAGGGCACTATATAGGGGATAGAGAACGATCAGATGGTGCACTATATAGGGGATAGGGAACGATCAGATGGTGCACTATATAGGGGATAGAGAACGATCAGACAGGGCACTATATAGGGGATAGAGAACGATCAGACAGGGCACTATATAGGGGATAGAGAACGATCAGATGGTGCACTATATAGGGGATAGGGAACGATCAGATGGTGCACTATATAGGGGATAGAGAACGATCAGACAGGGCACTATATAGGGGATAGAGAACGATCAGACAGGGCACTATATAGGGGATAGAGAACGATCAGACAGGCACTATATAGGGGATAGAGAACGATCAGACAGTGCACTATATAGGGGATAGAGAACGATCAGACAGTGCACTATATAGGGGATAGAGAACGATCAGACAGTGCACTATATAGGGGATAGAGAACGATCAGACAGGGCACTATATAGGGGATAGAGAACGATCAGACAGTGCACTATATAGGGGATAGGGAATGATCAGACAGGGCACTATATAGGGGATAGAGAACGATCAGACAGTGCACTATATAGGGGATAGAGAACGATCAGACAGTGCACTATATAGGGGATAGGGAACGATCAGACAGTGCACTATATAGGGGATAGAGAACGATCAGACAGTGCACTATATAGGGGATAGAGAACGATCAGACAGTGCACTATATAGGGGATAGAGAACGATCAGACAGTGCACTATATAGGGGATAGAGAACGATCAGACAGTGCACTATATAGGGGATAGAGAACGATCAGACAGTGCACTAAATAGGGGATAGAGAACGATCAGACAGTGCACTATATAGGGGATAGAGAACGATCAGACAGGGCACTATATAGGGGATAGAGAACGATCAGACAGGGCACTATATAGGGGATAGAGAACGATCAGACAGGGCACTATATAGGGGATAGAGAACGATCAGACAGGGCACTATATAGGGGATAGAGAACGATCAGACAGGGCACTATATAGGGGATAGAGAACGATCAGACAGTGCACTATATAGGGGATAGAGAACGATCAGACAGGGCACTATATAGGGGATAGGGAACGATCAGACAGTGCACTATATAGGGGATAGGGAATGATCAGACAGTGCACTATATAGGGGATAGAGAACGATCAGACAGTGCACTATATAGGGGATAGAGAACGATCAGACAGGGCACTATATAGGGGATAGGGAACGATCAGACAGGGCACTATATAGGGGATAGGGAATGATCAGACAGTGCACTATATAGGGGATAGAGAACGATCAGACAGGGCACTATATAGGGGATAGAGAACGATCAGACAGGGCACTATATAGGGGATAGAGAACGATCAGACAGGGCACTATATAGGGGATAGAGAACGATCAGACAGTGCACTATATAGGGGATAGAGAACGATCAGACAGGGCACTATATAGGGGATAGAGAACGATCAGACAGTGCACTATATAGGGGATAGAGAACGATCAGACAGTGCACTATATAGGGGATAGAGAACGATCAGACAGTGCACTATATAGGGGATAGGGAACAGATGTAGGTTGCCCCGCCCTCGTCATCAGAGAAGAGATGTTGCTGTTATTCTGATTCAAGATTATTAAAACCATAATGATGTGCACCGATGAATCCATAAATACTGCAATATTTCATAAAAGCAAGAACTGTCCATTTTGATTCAATGATCTGAGTCTCGTGCTGCGGCCTGCAGGCGTCGCTGTGGTGACGTCATATCCGCTCTGGGCGGCAGCAGCAGCAGCTTCACTCTCAGGCCGGGAAAAACTGACAACAAGCGAACAGAGAAAAACACAGAGAAATCTCCATCCATCCTGCCGAGTTTCTCCCTCCGGTGGAAATATATCGATATATGTGATCTGAAGTGACAGTCATACGCTCAATCGGTGAGTTATTCGCGCGCTCGGCGCGTTTGTGTGTGTGTTTGGGCTCGGTTTGTCGCAGGATGTCTGAGTGTTTGTGTCGCTTTGTTCTGAGGAGCAGCCATTTTTAATCGCCTCACACACCAACAAGTCCACACAAAACGCTCATTGACGCATTTATTGCTCGTTATACTCGCAGATGTTAGTTAAACCCCCGATTCTGTCCCGGTTTGTCGCTCGTTTTCGAAGTTTTTACCTCAGAAGCGGCTCGCGGCTAATCTCCGTAGCATTGCTAAAGCTCTGAGGTGATTTTTGTCTAAATCTCTCAGATTGTGTTAAATATTGTTATTAATCAGAGTCGTTAACTGTTACAGACTCCAGTGTGTGTTCGTGTTGGTGGAATGTGTGTGAAATGAGCTGTGTGTGCTGGAGAGCTTCTGTTTACATGTCATGCTAACCGACTCTTCGCTAACGGAGGCTTCAGTGTGTGTGTGTGTGTGTGTGTGTGTGTGTGTGTGTGTGAATAAAATGACTCTCCGTGTCACTAAAACAGGTTTAAACCGTGGATTTGACAAGTGTGCTGACTTCATTTAGTCTGGCATCAACATATCGTTTCATATTATTTCGCTAATAAATCATTGGGTTTCGTAATCATCGTCTTGATGTTCGTGTGTGTTTGTTTTTCTCGTCATGTTAATCTGTGTATTTCTCATTTCTGTCTCACTCTCATGTTGTTGATGATGAAGGCCGTTTATCAGAGTGGAAATATAAAGCTTTGTGTGTTAGTTTTGACACGTGATTGGTGTCTTTGTCCTGAGTAATGTTAATTGACATGTATTTAGTGTATAATTAGGGTTTAGTCGCTTGTAATTGTGCATAATTTACTGTTTTTACCTGCACAAGTGAACCCATCAAAAATATAATTCAATGTTTATTGTGTTTTTGTTGTGTTGTGAAACACTTGTGCTGCTATTGGTGTGGGAAGAGACATGTACATATACACAATTAGTGCATTGTATCTAATTAATTTAAATATTTAAAAAAATGGGCTCAATAAATCGAGATCACGGCCCAAAATAATTGACTTCTTTTTCTGCGAATAAATAACATAAAAGGGTTTTGAGAGTGAATCTGGGAATGTCCTTTTCTCTAATAAACATTTCCCAGTGTGTTTTAGTGTAAATTGAAGGTTTGCACTTGAAGTTAAAGCTGACAATGATGTTTACACGCAATCGGATAATCCATTAGTAATCGGATTGGCGTCTCAATCGGCCCGAAAAGCCCTCATTTAAACACCCTAATCGATCCGATTGAGCTCGATCCGACTGAAAGCGGTGGTTTATTCCTCTTAGGGGTGTAAGAAGATATGGATACACGTGAGTATCGCGATATTTTGTTTGGCGATACTGTGTCGATTCTCAAAAACGCAATATCGATACTAAAAAAAATAAAGTCATGGGTCAAAATGAAGTGCGTTTTTGCTTAAAACAAGCGGAAATTCACTTAATTTTGATTTTATTTTCAAGAAAACTAAAAAATATCTTATGTCATTTTACTTATCTAGTAAATGCATATTGATTTAAGACTTTTTAGATATTTGGACTGGAAACAAGACAAAAATACTAAAGGAGCGTTTTTTGCAATATTGAATGTTTCTAATTAACGAAAATGCAGTTCCCATTGTGTTCTGGTTCAATACTTTTTTTTTGTTGCTAAGGTTTGCATATGGTGGTGTGTTCATGACTGCTTTCCTAAAATTATATGCTATAACTAAAATAATATCCCAATATATCGCCTTGCTTACAGTATCGCAATATATCGTATCGCAACCCCTGTATCGTATCGGCAGATTCTTGCCCTAATTCCTCTTCTAATCCGATCGAGAGGACTTGTAAACACTTGATCGGATTGAAAACCAAAACTGAAAGGATTGCGCGTGTGCAATGATGTGGAAATAGTGTATGACGCGCGGAACGAGCTGTTGAATAGTGTTATAAATGTGACCCTGGAACCACAAAACCAGTCAATTTTTTTAAATTGTGAAAGCTGAATTAATAATCTTTCCATTGTTATGACAATATTTGGCCAAAATCTGGAATCTGAGGGTGCAAAAAAATCTAAATATTGAAAAAATCTCTTTTGAAGTTGTCCAGATGAAGTCCTTAGCAATGCATATTACTACTAATTATACATTTATGATATATTTACAAAATATCTTCATGGACCATGATCTTAATATCCTCTTGATTTTTCGCATAAAAGAAAGATTGTACTGTCCAATGGCATTTTTTAACTCGATTGACAAAACGACAAAGAAAAGCATTTGCTAAATGCTTTTTTTTAAAAGCGATTTAAAATTATTTATTAATTTATTTTTTATTGTTCTATTAATATGCATTTTAAAACATACAGTTTTAAATGTGTCTATTTATTTAAACATTTAAAATGTTTTAATTTATTGTCTTATTTAACTACATTTAAAAACATGAATTAAATAAACAACTTTAAATATGTCTATTTAATTTGTCCATTTAAAAGTGATTGATTTATATAGATTATGTTTGAATTATTAAACTGATTCTTCATTTTATTTTTAAGTGTCACTCCTGGTCCTCCATACAAATGACGAGAAATGGATAAATATTAAGCTTTTTATACCAAAACAAGAACCAATGTAGGAGAATAGTGATTATGGGTAAATAGTGGAAAACTCTGTATATTTATATTCTGTATATTTAAAAAAATATTACAAATATTTTTTATAAAGCATAAAGAAAGTTGGGAAATAATTCTTTTGGGACTATTTGCAAATAATATTTGCGTCAAATATATCGTTAGTCTCGAGATTCTTCCCGTTAGTGAATAAATGCATAAATCTGCTGTTAATATCTGAATTCCCCAGTGGTTGAGTTCTAGTAAACCGGTTACAGGTTCTAATCCGCCCTCATATCGGTTTTTTTCGTCATTAAAATCAAAGATGTTCAATGGTTGTATATTAAACCCTGCCTACTTTGATTTTCATTCATTTAATTTAATTTACTATACAGGAAAAGTTAAAAAGTAACATTAAGGTACAATTTAAACGGGCAATTTCTAATTATTGCTAATTATTTACTACTATAATATATCAAAACTGGGCCGTGACAGACGGGTGTGTTCTGTATCTCTAGGGTAGTGTCCATTCTCTAGTGGAGATTTTTTGTCTGCGATTAAACGAGAAAACGACTAATAGTTTTGTCGGCCAAGCCTCTTCTAGTCCACTATTAGGGAGCAGCTCTAGAATCCAGTGCTTTAACCCTCTGGTGCTCTTCAGTCATTTCTGTTCTGAAATGTTAAAAATCACAGCTTCATCAGAATGAGATGAAACTTGGTGACTTTTCTAGCATTAGGGATGTAAACACACAAAAAATTGCGGTCATGATTTGAGCATGCTGATTGGTCGTAAAAAAAAAAAGTAGCGTTCATTGTCTTCGGTCATAAATGACAAAAATTTGTACCGATTTTTTCCCATCAGCCTTAGCCGATACGAGCTGCCGATTTTCTGGAGCCGATATTTTGAGCCGATGCTGCTTTTGCTCCCTCAATTTACATCATAAAAATGACACAATGATCATGACGATAACAATTTAAAAAAGGAACATTTATTGAACTAAAAAAAACAATATTTAACAAATAGTAAAAACAGCTGAGGTAGAACAAGAAAAATAGAGTTCAGTGGTGAAACTAAATTCTGAAAATAAATATTTAAGCATAAATAAAATAATTACACTTTTGCACACAGTATCAACAAGCGAGCAGCATAATAAAGTGCACACTGACTGTACTATACTTAAAACTTTTAAACTTTTAAAACTATTCACAACTTAGTCATTTAATGCTTAGGTGCACTTAACTTAATCTCTTGAAAAAATATCGGCGAACGCAACAGCCTTGTATCGGCCGATACATGTAAAAATCCCAAATATCGGCCCGATATATCGGTCTAACACTATGAGCGACCATAGGAAATGAATGGGAAATCGGCAGAAACACACAAATTCTCTGAATATTTGTGTATAATCTACAAATCGGCCACAATGCTGAATAAAAGTACACAGCAGTGACACTCTAAAACATCAAGAGTGTGATATTAACACATCCACACACACACACACACACACATATGAAAAACTGAGCCTATGAACCACATTTAGAATTTTTTACAACCACAGCTTCATCGGAAAAATATGAAACTTGGTGACTTTTCTAGCATTAGGACTGTAAACACACAAAAAAAATTGGGGTCATGATTTGAGCATGCTGATTGGTCGTAAAAAAAAAAGGTAGCGTTCATTGTCTTCGGTCATAAATGACGACCATAGGAAATTAATGGGAAATCTGCAAAAACACAAATTCTCTGAATATTTGTGTGTATAATCTAGAAATCGGCCACAATGCTGAAAAAAAGTACACAGCAGTGACACTCTAAAACATCAAGAGTGTGATATTGACACACACACACACACACACACACACACACACACACACACACACACACACACACACACACACACACACACACACACACACACACACACACACACCTATGAAAAACTGAGCCTATGAACCACATTTTAATTTTTTTTTAAATCACAGCTTCATCTGAAAAATATGACACTTGGTGACGTTTCTAGCATTAGGACTGTAAACACACAAAAGTTGAGGGCATGATTCGAGCATGCTGATTGGTCGTAAAAAAAATACTCTCATTTGTGCTGTTCGGTCAAAAATAACACCATAGGAAATGAATGGGAAATCTGCAAAAAACAAATTCACAGAAAAAAAATCTTGATTACTAACAAAAAAAAATCTAAAACTTTATAATAAATAGTCTTTGAGATTTTTTTTAAATATATATTCAAATCCTTAAAAAAAAATCATTAAATGTGTTCAAAACAGAACTAGGGAATTTTCCATAAAGACCTCTAGTGATTACACCCATGGTTGCATGATTTCTTAAATAATTCCAAAAGAGGCGCTAATCTGCCTTAAAAAAAGAATTTTATTTTGGAGGCTGAAATACTGCAATAATTAAAAAAGAAAAAAAATTTGTTGTATAATTTTCAGTGGCAAAAATAGACCATATTTATTGCATAAATATTAAAAAAATACCATCAAATCATCTCGAAATACAAAATTAAAAAGAAAAAATATTATTGAAGAAAAGTAAATTGCATAACTGATTAAGTTTAAGCGTCGCCACATCACTTTGATCAGCGCACATGAGCACATCCAACATGTTCTGATGATCCTGGAGAGAAACCTCATCGGCTCAAGCTTATGTTTACCATATTTAACGTGTCTTTACAGCTTTAGAAGCGTGACATTTTTCGGTCTGGTGGTGTTTTGACGATCTCGTTGTTTTCTGCGAGGTTTCTGCCGGGCTCTTTTTCTGTCTGGCCGGCCTCATTGATTGATGGGAAGATGATGTGTTTGTGGGATTATAGCTCAGAGATCGTGTTGTTAACACTCGTGTCTCCACAGAAACAGACGGTACTGAGGAAGAGGTGCAAAGAAAAATTCCCATAATCGATGACATTACATCGCAATGTCCGATCGTTTGGGGCAAATAACCAAGTCCAAGGATGGGAAAAGCAAGTATTCATCACTCAGCCTATTTGACAAGTACAAAGGGAAGTCAATAGAAACTCAGAAAACCACAGGTGAGACTCAAGAGAAACTTTAAAGGGTTAGTTCACCCAAAACTGTAAATTGTGTCATTAATGACTGAGCCTCATGTGGTTGGACACCCGTCAGACCTCCGTTCATCTTCAGACACAAATGAAGATATTTTAGTGTAAATCTGATGCTCTGAAAGGCCTCCATTGGCTCAACTTTACACTCTCAAGACCCTTAAAAGACACTAAAGACTAAAGTTACAAAGTCCATCTCACTACAGCGGCTCTACAATAACTTTATGAAGACGAGAATAGTTTCTGTGCGCAAAAAAACCCTAAATAACGACTTATATAGAGATGACGATTTCAAAACACGGCCTCATGAAGCTTCGAAGCGTTATGAATCAGTGAGTCGATTCAGCGGTTCAGAGCGTTATGAATCAGTGAGTCAAATCATGATTTGGATCTCGTGTCAAACTGCCGAAATTTGGCGATCCAAACCGCTGAATCAACTCACTGATTCATAACGCTCTGAACCGCTGAATCAACTCACTGATTCATAACGCTCTGAACCGCTGAATCAACTCACTGATTCATAGCGCTCTGAACTGCTGAATCGACTCACTGATTCATAGCGCTCTGAACCGCTGAATCAACTCACTGATTCATAACGCTCTGAACCGCTGAATAGACTCACTGATTCATAACGCTCTGAACCACTGATTCGACTCACTGATTCATAGCGCTCTGAACCAACTCACTGATTCATAGCGCTCTGAACTGCTGAATCGACTCACTGATTCATAACGCTCTGAACCCGCTGAATCGACTCACTGATTCATAACGCTCTGAACCACTGATTCGAATCTCACTGATTCATAGCGCTCTGCACCGCTGAATCGACTCACTGATTCATAACGCTTCGAAGCTTAATGATGCATTGTTTTGAAATCGGTCATCTCTTTATAAGTCGTTATTTAGGATTTTTTTGCGCACAGAAACTATTCTCGTCTTCATAAAGTTATTGTAGAGCCGCTGTAGTGAGATGGACTTTGTAACTTTAGTCTTTAGTGTCTTTTAAGGGTCTTGAGAGTGTAAAGTTGAGCCAATGGAGGCCTTTCAGAGCATCAGATTTACACTAAAATATCTTCATTTGTGTCTGAAGATGAACGGAGGTCTGACGGGTGTCCAACCACATGAGGCTCAGTCATTAATGACACAATTTACATTTTTGGGTGAACTTACCCTTTAAATGGCTTCAGCATGATGTCACGTGTGTGTGTGTGTGTGTGTGTGTGTGTATTCACAGCCTCTCTCCTCTCCTCTAGTTGTTGCACGACATGGCTTACAGAGTCTTGGCAAAGTGGCCGCTGCCCGGCGCATGCCTCCTCCCGCTCACCTGCCGAGTCTGAAGTCTGAGAGTAAAGGAAACGACCCCAACGTGATTATCGTGCCCAAAGACGGTACAGGATGGGCAAACAAGCAGGATCAACCCGATCCAAAGAGGTCAGCGCAACACTCCAGCCACTGCAGCTTTGTGGCCTGTGTGGGAAGAGAATCGAAGGATAGATCGTGTGTGTGTGTGTGTGTGTGTGTGTCTGGAGGTCACAGTGATTGAACAGCTAGAAAGGCAAAGAGAAAGGAGATGCTCATCACACTAGTGTTGTCATGATACTGGAATTTCTAACTTCGATACGATACCTAAAAATACGATACTGTAATATTCCACTCTTATTAAATGTACTATTGTTCTTCTATAGTATCACACTGAACTAAAAGGAGCACTCTTTACTTGTTTTCTGTGTAATCCAGTCACAATTTGAAGAAGTTTTAGTTTTTCATGAGAATTTGTGACTTCCTACTTTTGTCCATATATTAAGGAGTGGAAATGTCAAATAAGTGCTCCTATGCCGCCAACTACTGGTTATAGTGGGGGGTGGGTTTTGCCATAAAGTGGCCAGCACCTTTACACATTTAGTTTTACAAATCATCACGCTAAAAATATTAAAATTGGATCATATTTAGAGCTTTGAAGTGCTGGAGAAAGTGTGAAACGCTTGAATTTCACTCTCAAAAGGTCGTACGAACCCTGAGATGAATAATGTAATAAAAGAAACAACATTTGACCATTTCTTCCACAAAACCATGGGGTGTTCCTTCATTAAATCAGTGGTGAATGTTTATGATTTGTGGACTGAAACCCCTGAATGTTTCTCCTGATCTGAGATCTGTGGTTTATAACAGAGGATTCTGCACTGAACGCTTCCTCTAGGCCTCGCAGTGGCGATGTTATTAACACTGAGGTGAACTGAAAAAGATGAAAAGATGGCTTTAATTATCTTAATACATTTATTTCATGCACGGATTGCTTCTGTCAGCACCAAATGCGAGTAAAAGTCAGCGTTGCTACTCTGTTAATCAGTAACTTTTGTACAAATTGACAATACATGGCTATGAGCATGTGATATGGCTTCGTGCGATCAGCGAATCACAGCGGTTGTGATGTCGATGATCATATAAATATATAGTGTGATGCGCTATATATAGTTTCGATTCACAGTAAACGCTTCTCTACTGTGTTTGAGGCGCTTATAATTATCTTCCCACGTTCCCAATGAAAAGTAATAATTCAAATAATTGCAAATAGAACAAATTACCAAGATCAGTCAATTAATAATCAATAATAGTGGCAAACCAATAGTCATGCAACATATACGCAAAAACTCACGGTTTAAAAACTCAAATTGATTTGTAACTTATAAGCCGTCAAAGTCAGCCCTACTGTGAGTGATCAGGTTATTAATCAATAGCATTTGCTTCTGTTGAAGCCGTCAGCCTGCAATTTAGTTTTGAAATAATCATGAAAACTACATTACCCATGATGCTGTCCATCAATCCGGGTCGAAACAACCAAAACTCACCAAAATATCTCTTTAGCTCCGCCCACTCCCATGAAGCACTGCCAATGACGTAATCGAGTCGGTCTCTCTACACTCTCAAAATACTGAAATATTTGAGCATATTTTGCAATGAACCTAAAATTGATAGTTTTTTTAATATATAGCTGTATTTTTGTATGCGAGCGTCTGATTGGCTGACGTGTGGTCTCTGTTTCCTGCAGTTCCGTTGCATCATCAGCACCGCTGCCGGAGTCGCAGCCACCGCTGGCTTTACAGAAATCTGTGTCCAATCTTCAGAAGCCCACGCCAATCACCAGCCAAGAGGTACAAACCGCTCCTTCATCCTCTCTTCCTCAGAGAGAGACTCCGTTTCAGTCCTGATGGTGTGTGTGTGTGTGTGTGTGTGTGTGTGTGTGTGTGTGTTTGTTCCCCTAGAGCACAAGTACAGGTGGACCAAAGCAATGGGCACAGCTCAATGGAAAGGCAGTAGATCAAGATGGTAAATATCAGTTTATTTTCTAATGTTGCGTTCACACCTGACGTGATTCGCACGAGTGATTTACATGGTAAGTCAATGCAGAGACGCGAAATGGCATTCTGCGACGCGAATTGAGGCGGCGCGAAGGACGCGAATTGAGCGCTTTGGAAACACGTGAATCGCTCAAGTTGAAAAATCTGAACTTTGGCGGATATTTCACGCCGCGTTAACCAATCAGGAGCTTGCTCTAGTAGTGACAACAATGAGGAGAAAATCTGTATATTAATATCTGGTTCAGACAATATGATTATCACTGTGATAACATTAAATGACATGAAACACAACACAGTCTCTTTTTGTTAAATGTAAGTTTATGTTTGATCAATAATACAAAAGTATAAGTAAAAGGTATAACAAGCTACACATGAAATAAAGCAAACAATTCAGTCAAACATTCAAAGTCAGTGCTAGTCGGCTAACGTTACAACTGCAACGTACAGTTATAGCCTAAAGATATAAAGTAATGAAACTTCTCTTTGCCCTCAGTCTAAACGATTCGCCAGGGAACAAATTATAGATCCATGAGAGCAAAGATCAGCCGTTACAAGACGAATTATATCTGGAGCCGCCACAGAGACATCAGAGCCAGCGGCAGAAGAACTGGCTGAGGAAAGGCTGATCTCACACACACACACACACACACACACACACACACACACACCACAGAGACATCAGAGCCAGCGGCAGAAGAACTGGCTGAGGAAAGGCTGATCTCACCGGGTTAATGAGCGCCGCTGATCCACTGGAGCTCACACACACACACACCAGATCACATGTTCAAATAGGCACTCTTTATATAAATAAACCACTGATTTGAGCTTTAAACTACTACATTATCGACTGAAAAAGTCTTAAAACTACGTTTTGTCACACATTAACAGTAGATTTTAACAAAAAACAGACGTGTAAACACAGCCCATGTCAGACATTTCTCACTGAGACGAGCCGCTGGCAGAAGCTCCGCCCATGAGGAGAATCACGTCTGTTGTGCAGTGAATGTCACGCGCGATTGAAGCGAGTAAACTCAACATGTTCAAGCGTCCACCTTCGCGCGAATCGCGTGCGGTGTGAACACCACATTATAAAGGGCTGATCAGATGTGTTTGGTTGTGATGTTTGACGTTTGGTGTGTCATTCAGGTTTAAAGGTCTCAAGCCGACTGCAGCCCTTCTCTCACGAGGAATTTCCGACGCTGAAAGCAGCAGGAGAACAGGACAAGGTTGGCAAGGAAAGAAGCGTCTTCGATCCGTCGTATGGGCCCGGACCAAGCCTCCGCCCACAGAGTGAGTCCCGCTCTACATTTCCATCAGTACCAAAATACCTTTGTTCCCCAGCTGGACTACTTTCAGGCGCTGTAATATCATTGCGCCGCTGCAGCCATGGTACGGCCGCGAAGATCCTCGACTATTACGCAGGAATGAGAAAGTAGTTCCTAGCCATAGGTGTAGAAAATCACAACTTTTCATTTTCAGTTTGTCTTAGCACACGATGTAACTGTAGAAGAGTCAAGTTTTAAATAGGAAAAATATTGAAAGTGTCTTTGGTCATTTTTTGAATGAGATGCTAATGGACTGATCAGAATCAATGATGTATGCTAAGCTATGCTAAAAGTGCTACCGCCAGATACAAAGATCGGCTGAATGGATTCAAAAACGGTAAAACTCAACTATTTAACTCTAGGGGACTTGAAAAATGAAAGTGGAGTATCCAGCAGAAATACAGCCTCTTGAACTCCTCAAATCAAACGGGTGCGCCAGGGTTGCCAGGTTTTCACAACAAAATCCGCCCAATTGCTACTCGAAACTAGCCCAAAACAAGCCCAATCGTGTTTCTCCGGTAAAAATTGCATTTGTGGGGTAAAATATGTGTCTTTTTGGTAGGGCTGCCTGCTAAAATTCACAAATCCCGGGGCAAAATATCACAATTGGGGTCGCTTCAACCCGCGGACATGAAAAACAGCCGCGGCAACAGTGTTGAAGTAGCCCTTGGCAACACTGGGGTGCATGTGGGCGGATCCTGGAGCAAAAGCGGCGGTTGCCATGGTAACGAGAGAGAGTGACAGTCGCCCAAGCCAATCAGTTGTTTCGGCCCGAACGAAAATAATGAGCGGTGTTTATTGCAGATTAAAAAGTCTAGTCACTCGATTTTTATACTCTCTTTTTCAGAGTACTTACATTTTAATTATGTATTGACATAAAGAGAAAGTTTAAACAAATTTGGACAAAAGTGTTTTAGATCATTCTTACCTACCCTACCTTTAACAAAACAAGTCATTTTATTATTACCTCGCAGACATCATATGGCCCTACTATGGGTTTCATGTTCTCGTTTGATTAATGTGCTGATGTTTCCTGATGTTTTCAGACGTGTCGAGCTGGAGGGAGGGTGGTGGGAGGAACCTCCAGCCTCCAGTGCTGTCAGCCGCTCCTCCCAGCGAAACGGACCCCAAGAGCGGCTCAGCTGAGGCCAGCACTCCTCTTCCTCTTCCTCCCTCTTCCTCGCCCTCCTCCACTGCTGCTGCTCAGTCCCCTGATCTGAAGGAGCCGGCGCCGCTGCGACCCGCTCAGCCTGTGCAGCGCAGAGCCGCCCCATCAGCCCTCCAGTACCAGCACCACACCACCACCACCTACCACGACATGCTGCCTGCCTTCGTGAGTCCGCTTCAATCTGATTTTAATGGGTTAGTTCACCCAAAAATGAAAATTCTGTCATTAATTCTTCACTCTCATGTGGTTGGACACCCTTCAGACCTCCGTTCATCTTCAGACACAAATGAAGATATTTTAGTGTAAAGCTGATGCTGAGAAAGGCTTCAGATAGGCCTCCATTGGCATTCAGTACATTTACACTCACAAGACCCATAAAAGTCACTAAAAACGTCCATCTCACCACAGTGACTCTACAATAATTTTACAATGCGACGACAATAGTTTTTGTGTGCAAAAAATCAAAATAACGCCTTTATCCAGCTTGTTCTTGTCTTCCGTGTGTGTCTCCACGACGCATGCGTGAGAATATGAGCAGATCCGGCGTTCGGGAATCCATGAAATGCAAACTTTAGCCCCATTTTGAGAACTACACCGAGACCTAAAGCACGATCAGTGTAGAATTCAACAGCTGAGACACGCGCGTCTTCCTCTGCTCGTAAACAAATCTCTTCTGGGTCATGTGTCCGAACGCCGGATCTGCTCATATTCTCACGCATGCGTCGTGGAGACACACACGGAAGACAAGAACAAGCTGGATAAAGGTGTTATTTTGATTTTTTTTTTGCGCACAAAAACTATTGTCGTCGCTTCGTAAAATTATTGTAGAGTCACTGTGGTGAGATGGACTTTGTAACGACGTTTTAAGTGCCTTTTATGGGTCTTGTGAGTGTAAATGTACGGAGGTCTGACGGGTGTCGAACGACATGAGGGTGAGTAATTAATGACAGAATTTTCATTTTTGGGTGAACTAACCCTTTAAAACCCAGTATTTGGCCGTAACGCAAAGCTAATGTTGGATGTGTGTGTTGTGGTTGCTCTCTTTGTTTGTCAGATGTGCCCTAAAGAGACTCGTGATGCCCCGGGCTCCTCGGATCACGGCCCGGCCGCTGTGGTGGCCCCCGTGCGCTTTGATTCCCGGTCGGTCTTCAGACCAGCGCCAGAGCCTGTCAAGTAAGCATTGCGCTAATCGATAATCAAGTCAACTTTATTTATATAGCGCTTTTAACAATGCAGATTGTTTCAGAGCAGATTCACAGTGTTAAACAGGAAAATAATGCAACAATTTTATTCAGCCGTTTAGCCGTTCTGGAGAAAACGGTGATGTCATCAGCTCATTATAATTATCATACAGTGACAATGTGGCCTTTAGATCAGTAATTTAGTTTATATGGTTAATTTAGTTTAATAATTAGATTTAATTGAAAAATGTAGTGTCTCCAACTGAGCAACACAAGCCAGAGGAAACCCAAACCCCATCAGGAGCAGAATGGAGGAAAATAAACCTTGGAGAAACCAGGCTCAGTCGGGGGGCAGTTCTCCTCTGGCCAATCAACAAACAGCGTATGATTATTATTCTGGCAGCTTTACAGGTCAGAGGTCATAATAGATATTATGGAATAGGAATATTCGAAACATCAGAGTCATCGCGCCGGAGACGGGTTTATTGAGGATGACATATCGATGAGGCAGTTTCAGGGGGAGCAGGGTTTTTCCTGGGTCAAAAATGGTCTTCGGTTGTGGCTGACAGACATGGTCACACACACACACACACACACACACACACACACACACGCACGCGCGCACAGTAAAAAAGTACCCTACCCACGTGATCTGCAAGCGCAATACTGACAATACATTTTAAATAAATTCATAGAAATAGTTTGTAATGTTTGCTTATCTTATTTTGATACCTTGATGTTTGTTTTTGTTCCTCATTTTTACGCTATTTACAGATAATTGTTTTGGTATATAATCATATCAATATTAAAAAGTAGTATTAATAAATAGCCTAATTTTCTGCCCTATACAATTTCATAAAATTATCAGCTAGCTAACGACAACGTTGTTCTGGTTTCACCTCACTCCAGTCTAAACTAAATGATTTATAGGCTATTTATTTTACTACACATTGTGAACATAAATAAGCTGAAAGACTGTGGATAATCAAAACTAACTCTTACACCCACTCTTGCTAAAGTGGGTGAGTACACTTGTGTTCTGAGTAAATGATTAAACTGATTGGTGAGTTCAGTGTTGGACAGATCAGTTGTTCTAACCAGTCGTTAAAATGATTCGGTTCAAAGGAGTCATCAGGTGGCGAATCGGACATTAGCAGACGCGTTGTGTGTGAATCCCGTCTGTTAGAACATCGCAAAAGATGTCAACACACAGAAAACACTTCATAACTGGTAGGGCTGGGTATTGTTAGGAATTTGACAATTCGATTCGATTTCGATTCTTGAGGATTCGATTCGATATTGCTTTATTAGCTTCGATATCGATTCAATAATAAGTAAATACACAAGTAATGAAGTACCTGAGTATATTTTTAAATAATGTGTGCAGTATTACCAATGTTTAAGAACAAATTGACCCCAGCATGTTTCCTGTCATGGTTTATTTAGCAGAACAGACCGTCCAATATTGTACATGTGTTGAATACAAACCACAACTGTAGCAAACAGGTGGAGGATAATGTGTTAAGAGCTCAAGTATTGGGGAGCTAAACCATTTAGTGCTTTGTAAGTAATAAGTAAGATTTTAAAATGTATGCAATGTTTAATAGGCAGCCAGTGCAGTGTTGACAGAACTGGGCTAATATGGTCACACTTCCTGGTTCTAGTAAG
Organism: Gobio occitaniae; assembly: GCA_033150135.1. NCBI lineage: Eukaryota > Metazoa > Chordata > Actinopteri > Cypriniformes > Gobionidae > Gobio > Gobio occitaniae. Next base: position 38,386 of record JARQWZ010004125.1, on the reverse strand, counting down.
AACTGGAGCTGCTGCGTTTTGGACCAGCTGGAGTTTATTTATTAGGCGAGCAGGGCAACCACCCAGTAGAGCATTACAATAATCTAACCTTGAGCTCATGAACTGAGGAAAGCCCTCTATAAATGTGGTCTTTGTTTCCGCAGTGGTGATTTAAGAAGAGAAAACCCGCGTTTCCCCCGAGCTCCGCCTCGGCCCTCCGCTCGCCCCATCCGCCGGCCGGGAGATCGAGCGCCGCGTCCTGCCATCATCAACCCTGAGGACCTGAAGGACCTGGATGAGCTGGACCATGACTGTGAAGACGGCTGGGCGGGTGAGCCATCGCTGCTCTCGTTAGCAGGCCAGTGTTTCCACCAATGTGCTCACTGTGACCGCTGTGTGTTCCTCAGGTCTCCATGAGGAGGTGGATTATAGCGAGAAGCTCAAATTCAGTGATGATGAGGAAGATCACGCCCCACGCGAGAAGAGCAAGATCTGGTGAGTTTTGATTAGGCGGAAACTAAAATGGCGTCGACAATATCAGTCTCTCGATTCTTCATTTTGAGTTCTTTTAGCTGTTTGCGGTTGAGGTTTATGATGGTTGTCTTTTCAAATTATGTCAGTTTTATAAAAAAACATGAATAAATTAGGGCTGTAATCAACCAGAGAAAATCTTGGACGACTGAAGTCGTGACATTTTCGACTAAAAATGACGTTAGGAAAGAAAGGTTAAATGAATTAGCTGTGCACTGTGTGCAGTATTTGGTGGCCTTGTTGTCTGCCTAACTGAATTATAAATAAACATAAGCTAGTAGGCTATTTGCAGTATATTAAATAGTTTTTAAGCTGATTATTTAGCACTGAAATGAGTAACACACGAGTCTATCGGCTCCGTTGCATCACGTGCACCTGCGCAATATCACAGCCTATGATTGTCAACTAGTGATATCATCACAAGAACTTGAGCAATATGCCACATCATTTAGACAATTTTTTTTGTCATATGTATTATAATAACTGACACACTATCTGCTGCTCGAACATGAGCTCAGCTTCACGGCTGAGACACGAATAGACTATTAATGTAAAGCTTTTACTCTTAAACACAAAAGACACGTCCACTTTAATAAAAAAGAATATTTATTAAACAAGCCAGATCAAGAGCAGAAACTAAATAAAGTGCAGAAGTGAAAAATAAAGCATAGGCTCAAAACTAATACAAACAGCGCATTAGGCTCCAAATAAAACATCAAATAATAAAGTGCCCAAATCCAATAAATAATACTAGAAATACATTTGCTGTTTGCACAATAATAAAACAGACGGGGCAACTCAAAACAGACGGGGCAACCTAACGCAGACGAGTTAGCTGAGCGTCTTTAGCTGATGTTTGTCGTCGAGCTGTGATGTGCAAACTGTGGCTTGCAAAATTTGCATTCGACTTTTTTCCCATTTTCTATCTTAAAATCCCTGCCGATGACATGATAGAAGAGACTGACTAGGAAAACACTCTCACAATTAAATAAATAATATACAGCAAACTAGCCTAACGTTACTTCAGTCTGTCTCTTCTCCAGTGGGTTGGGCTAATCCAAAAGAAGTGAAAACAAGGGGTGTGTTCTGAAGACAGACTGTTACCTGTGAAACAGAGGTGCTCTGAAAACACCCCCATTAGCAATTAGTGCTTTCCACCTGATCAAATGAACACGGCAAAACTGATGGAATAAACGCGGCAAAAAATCTGAATGTTGGTCGAGCCAGAATGTATCAACTAATCGACTGGGAGATTACAGCCCTAGAATAAACATACAGAACATAAACATACAGGATACAGAATAACTTGCTTGAGAATGACACTTAACATCACATTTACCACACTGACCATAATCACAGTCGTCTAGAATAATCCATTTCGGCCCATCGCTAGTTTAGTGCAGGGTGTGGTGTAAAATAGGGATCGACCGATATGGATTTTTTTAGTGCCGATACTGCTTTTTTTTTCCCATCAGCCTTAGCCAATGACGATACGAGCTGCCGATTTTCTTGAGCCGATATTTGGAGCCGATGCTGCTTTTGCTCCCTCAATCATAAAAATGACACAATGATCAGGATGATAACAATTTAAAATTTACAATTTAAAAAAGGAACATTTATTGAACTAAAAAAAAACTATAACTAATAGTAAAAACAGGTGAGGTAGAACAAGAAAAAAGAGTTAAGTGGTGAAAATAAATTCTGAAAATAAATATTTAAGCATAAATAAAATAATTACACACAGTATTAACAAGCGAGCAGCATAATAAAGTGCACACTGACTGTACTATACTTCATTTAAAACTGTTTACAACCTAGTCATTTAATGGTTACACTCTAAAAAAAATGCTGGGTTAAAAATAACCCAAGTTGGGTTGAATATGGACTAACCCAGCAATTGGGTTGTTTTGACCCAGCGGTTGGGTTAAATGTTTGCTTAAAACAACCCAACTGCTGGGTTAAAAATAACAATTAATGGGTTGGTCCATTTTCAACCCAACTTGGGTTATTTTTAACCCAGCATGTTTTAGAGTGTAGGTGCTCTTCACTTAATCTCTTGTGGAGCAACACCAGCGGTAATTCAGGAGAAAATCTCCCAGTGCTCCACGTGAAACTTCAGTCTTTCCATCTTTTACCATCGCGTCAATTCTCAGCTGATTTTATTTAATATGCGCGAGGGAGAGCGAGAGAGTTTGAAGACGGTGAGAGCTGCCCTGTGGACGCCGGTCTGGAAATAATGCAGGAGAGAAATATATCGGCAAACGGAGCAGCTTTATATCAGCCGATACACTTAAAAATCACAAATATCAACCCAATATATCGGTCTAACACCAAAGCGTCTGTTGTTGGGATTGAAGCAGGTTCTGGCTCTTGTGTCCTGCAGGGATGATTGGGAGCACCATCAGGATCAGCATTCGTCTCAGAGCTCCGCTGAGGGCCCGTTCCCACAGGATGCCGAGGAGGAACCGTACCCTCGCCAGCCCGAGCCCTTGCCCTCCAGAAAGACCAACGGGCGCTTCTCCTCGGCGGAATCTCAGGTGACGCTCAAGCTCTGTTTGCTACTGTACCTTTAAGACTTTATATGTAGATGATCTCTGTGTTGATGAGTATTATTATAGTTAAAACCTAAACAGTACAGCCGTAAAATTGCAATACTAGTATTTTTAGTGTTGTCTTAATGCATTTTCATACATAAAACCATCAAACATTGGTTGCCGCATATTTCCTTCCCAAAATGCATCTTAACCACTTCAACTCTTTCATATTTATATCACACAAACTCAACCAAAAATAGACATTTCATATATCAAATGAAAGCTCTCACCCTCTAGAATATCACTGTGAAATATATTTATTTCACCAATCTAACGTTATTATCAAAAGAATCATGAAGATGGAAATGACTCCTTTGAACAAGCAAACACACGAGTCATTCCTGCTCGGATCACTTCGTCCTTGTGAAGCTACTACTACTGTCCCTTTTCTATTTTATATAAATAAATAAATAAATAAAAGACATGTTTTGTTTCTTGGAAACATGATAGATTTGTCAAAAGCTTGAGCTGACAGTAGAGTAGCTTGAGATAGGACACAGATGTAAATTTATAGATATTTAACATTATCTGTAAAACTTTCAGTGAAATGTAAAATATTATTACTGAGTTAGAACTCTATTCTTTAGATCACCACAGGTAAAACCACACTCCAAATTTTACTTGGTATTTCTGTCTTTTTTCCAGTCCAAATATCTAAAAATTCTTAAATCAAGATGCTTTTACTAAGGAAAATTACATATTTTTTCTTGATTCCTGGGGGGAAAAATCCAAATGAATTGAGTTTTTGCTTGAAACAAACTAAATTATTTGCCAATGGATTAGAAAAATAATCTTATTTCTGTTTGGGACAGAAACAAGATTCCAAACAGAAACATTATTTTGCTTACCCCATTGGCAGATATATTTGCTTTTTTTTAACCAAAAACTCACTTAAATTTTATTTTCCAGAATATAAGAACCAATATCATTTATGCATTAATGCATCTTGATTTAATAATTTTTAGATATATTTATACTAGAAACAAGACACAAATACTAAATGACAGCATTTTTTTCAGTGCACACAAGGCAAAAAGTAAAAAAAAAAAAAAAAAATTGAATGGCTTTAAGGTATTTAGTCTATAAACATATAAATACAAATGCACAAAACTGCAAGTTTATGACAAAAATAGTCTGCAATTTGGCCTTTTAATACATGTCTACATTAGAAATGAAATTACCATGAAAAATTACCATGTTACAGGTGAGTTACCACAGTAAATCCATGATAAATGTTGGTGAATTGTTGTTTGAGAAGTATTTTAACTGAATCGGCTCATTAAGTCAGAGCACAAGTTGCGCTGTTTCGTTCCGCTTTGGGCGCTGTTTCCCTGGCCTAAAGTTTAGAACTGCCACCTTGTGTTGACATTGTGAGACTGCATGATTTGTAAATTATGCAAGGCGGGCCACATATAATATACTTTAATAGACAAGCTGCGGGCCGTTTGGACACCCCTGTTCTAGACCAATCGGAGCCTGAGATCTCCCTTTACAAAGATAAGGAGGCGGGGCCGTTTCAATTTTCCAGCGGCTGGCTTCAATCAATGCAGATGAGGAGGTTATTAGATAGTTTGGACAGATTCATCTCAATAACTTTTTTTTTTTTTCAGAAGGGGATCCCAAGAAGAGGCGTCAGTAAAACAGCTTGTAAACAATGTCATGTAACGTCACATTTAAGTTACCTCAGAAAAAAACAAAACACACATATCCAGTGTCCATAAACTCGTTAGTCAGCTAGAAAAATTGACTCTAGAGAGGAGCTTTTTGCTAAATATATGCACCATATATTCATTATAATTTTTTGTAATGTTCTTCATTATTTAATGCATGTTTGAATTAACCTGGTTAATTCTAAGTTTTAATGACAAGCCACCATTTAAATAAAAAAATATGTATATGATTATATGATTATGTAATTTGTAAAGTTAATATTATAACTTTATTATTATTAAAAAAACATGTAATTTAAGTGCTTGTACAAATCAGTTAATTTTTACCTTTTAATATTATAGTACAACTGACTCCCATAGTTTACAGCATTAGTTAAGAGATTTGTTTTCCCAAATTTGTTTTAGATTTATCGCAAGATTTGTTTTACATTCCAAAATTTGCCATGTATTGTACCTGATATATATCCAAAATAATCAAGATATAATTGTGACAATTTATTTATTTCATTTAACTCATTGTTTTTTTTTTTTATGACAAAAACAAAATAGTTTATATATAGTGTATAACCAGTATAAGACTGGTTATTCAATAAACAGATATTACTGTTACTAAACTCTGCTCAAAAGAAATTGAATTCCAAATTGATCCATATCGTGATATGTATCGTATCGTGACATTGTTGGTGATACACAGCCCTACTTAAAATGTAGAGTGTTTTCTGTAAAATGAGACCATTTTTACTCCAATTTATGTGGGTAGGGCGCTCTCTTAAATTCACTTATGCCTAATTCTCAAAAAAAATCAGCTCTGCATCAATGTTAGACCGATATATCGGGCCGATATTTGCGATGTTTAAGTGTATCGGCATTGGCCGATATAAAGCTGCTGCATTTGCCGATATTTTTTCCCTGCATTATTTCCAGACCGGCGTCCACAGGGCAGCTCTCACCGTCTTCAAACTCTCTCGCTCTCCCTCGCGCATATTAAATAAAATCAATTGAGAATTGACGCGATGGTAAAGGTGGAAAGACTGAAGTTTCACGTGGAGCATTGGGAGATTTTCTCCTGAATTACCGCTGGTGTTGCTCTACAAGAGATTAAGTGAAGTGCACCTACACTCTAAACAATGCTGGGTTAAAAATAACCCAAGTTGGGTTGAAAATGGACTAACCCAGCGATTGGGTTGTTTTAAGCAAACATTTAACCCAACCGCTGAGTCAAAACAACCCAATTGCTGGGTTAGTCCATATTCAACCCAACTTGGGTTATTTTTAACCCAGCATTTTTTAGAGTGTAACCATTAAATGACTAGGTTGTAAACAGTTTTAAATGAAGTATAGTACAGTCAGTGTGCACTTTATTATGCTGCTCGCTTGTTGATACTGTGCAATAGTGTAATTATTTTATTTATGCTTAAATATTTATTTTCACCACTGAACTCTTTTTTTCTTGTTCTACCTCTCCTGTTTTTAATATTTGTTAAATATTGTTTTTTTTAGTTCAATAAATGTTCCTTTTTTAAATTGTAAATTTTAAATTGTTATCATCCTGATCATTGTGTCATTTTTATGATGTAAATTGAGGGAGCAAAAGCAGCATCGGCTCCAAATATCGGCTCAAGAAAATCGGCAGCTCGTATCGTCATTGGCTAAGGCTGATGGGGAAAAGAGCAGTATCGGCACTAAAAAAACCATATCGGTCGATCCCTACTCTGTAGCAACTCAAACTCATGTGGAGCAGCGTTTACTGTGTCCGCCGGATCATGAGTTGCTCCTGTGTGAATGAACTCTCTGAAACACACATTAATTTCTCCTGTCCTTTAATTCTCATCTGCGTTCTTCTGTTGTTTGATGGCAGCACCAGCAGAAGAACGGTGGAACCAGTGAGTCCGCCGAGGAGCAGGAGGAGCCCCAGAGACCGGCTCCTCCCCGGGGGAAGTTTGTGTCCGCCGATCTCTCTGCGGTGGAAAGGGCGCGCAGACGGCGCGAGGAGGAGGAGAGGAGAGCGCGTGAAGAGAGGCTGGCGGCCTGTGCGGAGAAACTCAAAAAACTGGATGAGAAATTTGGCAAAACGGAGAAACCCGCTCGCTCTGGAGAAGCAGAAAGCAAAGAGCCACTGGCACAGTCTCCGGGCCGCAGGCCGTCCAAACACCACCAGGAGGGCTGGCAGTACGCGGCTAAAGGTACGCTAGTTCTGCTAGCTGCGTGTAATTGCCCTTCAGAGTTAGTGCTGCTGATTTTTGGCTTGTAACTTGTAATCATCTTGAATACAGAAGTGTTGGACACACCAGCCGAGTCCTCCAGTCAGGATTACAAAGATGAAGGTTGTAATTATCACAATGAAGACGATGGTCCTGAGTCCACCTCTCCCCTCCCAGACTACGGGCGGCACCAGAAGCCTGTGCCACCCCGGTTCCAGAAGCAGCACCAGCAGCAGGTGAGCCTTTACACCTAACCCTGAGCGGTAATGGTTATTAATACAGCCGCATTAACCCTCTGGGGCTCTTCGGTCATTTCTGACCTGAATATTTGTTTAAATAAGAAATGTTAAAAATCGTAGCTTCATCGGAATGGTCCGAAACTTGGTGACTTTATTGGTACTTGGTATATGAACACCCAAAAAAATTGGGGACAGGATTTGAAAAGTCTAAGTGGTCTTAAAAAAAAAAAATAGTCACACTCAGGACCTTCGGGTCAAAAATGACCCCCATAGGAAGTGAATGGGAAATTGGCAAAAATATGAAAATACAGTTTTTTTGTGCGTACAATCTCTAAAACATCAAGAGTGCAAAACAGCACTCTCAAAAAAACAACAACACACACACAAACACAGGCACACACAAATTAACACATGCCATTTCAAAAGCGAATTGTGTTTGTGTGTGTGTGTGTGAGTGAGTTTTGCACTCTTGATGTTTTAGAGATCTTCACTGTTGAGTCTTTTTTTCTGCATTCTGGCTGATTTGTAGATTGTACGCACAAAAAAACTCTGTATTTTCATATTTTTGCCAATTTTCCATTCATTTCCAATGGGGGTCATTTTAGACCTGAAGGTCCTGAGTGTGACTATTTGTTTTACGACCACTTAGACTTTTCAAATCATGTCCCCAATTTGTTTGGGTGTTCATATACCAAGTACCAATAAAGTCACCAAGTTTCGGACCATTCCGATGAAGCTACGATTTTTAAAATTTTTTATATAAAACGCAAGATCCACTATAGTGATAAAAATTTGCTATTCCGTGATAAAAATGCTCAATGTGTCCACCGATCTCATTTAAAAAAAAATGCTTTCATGAGGCCTAGACTTGACTCTAAAATGAAATACAGCTCGAATAATAATAATAATAATAATAAATAAATAAAAAAAATTATATATATATATATATATATATATATATATATATATATATATATATATATATATATATATATATATATATATATTATATTCAATGGGAAAAAATGGGTCATAATTTTTGCATACATATTAATTATAAATCATAAAATTATCTCAAAACACCAAAAGAGAAAATACTATTGAACAAAAATGTATTTAATTGATTTAACTCAAATCTTTTTTTATCTTAATCCGCCCTCCGGGTCATTTTTGACCCGAAGGTCGTGAGTGAGACCCCTAAACTCTTCCCCCAGAGGGTTAATGCCCTTTGCTCTGTGGATTCTAGGAGCAGGTGTATAAGATGGCGCCGTGGCAGCAGGCGGGTCACGCCACTCAGTCCAGCTCCGCCCACCCGCAGAGAGGCTTCTACCCGCCTCATGTCCTGGGCTTCGACCCGCGCTGGATGATGATGCCTCCCTACATGGATCCACGCATGACCCAGGGATGTTCTCCGGTGGATTTCTACCCTCCTGGGGTTCACTCCTCCGGTAAATAACATCCACTGTGTACTCACAAGCAAACACCCTGGCATTAAAGGATTAGTTCACTTTTAAATAAACTTTTGCTGATAGTTTACTCAACCCCATGTCATCCAAGATGTCCATGTCTGTCTTTCTGCAGTCGAAAAGAAATTAAGGTTTTGGATGAAAACAGTCCAGGGGGTTTCCTCCATATAATGGACTTCAATGGGCTCCAAACGGTTTTAGTGCAGCTTCAAAGGACTTTAAATGAATTAATAAGGGTCTTATCTAGCAAAACACTTCAGTGTCTGAGAGAAACCCAGCAGTATTTATGCTATTATTTTGATCATCTCTGAGCTCCGCCATAACTTCCGCTAAGTGAGGTCAAAATACGATCGTGGTCATAGATATATTGATCGTAGATTCTTCATTCTACTGATACGTGCAGGTGCTAATGAGGCATCTATGGATATATCGATGACCCCGATTGTATTTGACCTCACTTAGCGGAAGTTATGGCGGAGCTCAGAGATGATCACGCTCGTCTGATAAGAGGTAAAATAATAGCATAAATACTGCTGGGTTTCTCTCAGAAGCTGATGGTTTGGCTAGATCAGACCCTTATTCATCATCTGGTGTCGTTTAAAGCTCCACTGAAACTGACGTTTGGAGCCCATTGAAGTGCATAATATGGAGGAAACCCCTGGACTGTTTTCATCCAAAACCTTAATTTCTTTTCGACTGCAGAAAGACAGACATGGACATATTGGATGACATGGGGGTGAGTAAACTATCAGCAAAAGTGTATTTAAAAGTGAACTAATCCTTTAAGTTATGGGTGATCAAACATGCCTCCGTTTATATTGTGAGACTGATATTTATGTTATTTTAAAGGTCTGGTGAAACCCGTCCTTCAGCAGGATCACCTGAATAGCCCTGGTTCCACCTCGGACGAAGGCTGCCATCCCAACATGCATCAGGAGAGGAGGGCACCATCCACTGAGCCTTACCAAGTGTGGAACCAGGACAGCTACTCCTCCGCCCGCAGTTTCACCCCACCCTACCAGAGACAGCATGAGAACGGAGACAGGGTGGCAGCGGATGACCGGAGTGACCGCTCGTGCTCCAGACACGACTCTTATGAAGACCAGAGAGAGAGTCCGGCGGAGGAAGTGCCACATCAAGGCTTCCGCCAAGTGTCCCATGATCAGCCCTTGATTCTCAGCAGGGGAGATGGCGAGCATAGGGACGTGTCCACCGGGAGACATCAGAAAGAAGACGAGGCCTTCGACCCTAAGGAGAAAAGCTACGACTCGGATTTCTGGAGAAAGGACGCGAGTCTGAGGAAAGATGCCCAGTGGTCCGATCACGGCTCCAGCAGTAGTAGCGTTAGCCAGCCGTCTGAGTCCAGCGGGAGAACTCTTAGGAGGACGGGACCTATTAAGAAACCCGTGCTGAAGCCCTTAAAGGTTGAAGACAAGGAGAACGAGAAACCCAAGATCGAGCCCGAAGAGAAGCCGGTCCCTTACAGGCTAGAGAAGGAAGTAGTCACAAACGTCTATGACCTGAAAAAAGACGCCCCACTTCTGTCTAACAGGCACTCCGCCCCGCCTCCTGAGCAAGCAGAAGCTCTCAAATATGAGAAAACCAGCAGCGAGTTGCACAAGGAGAACTGCTGGGATAGCGTCAAGCCTCAGTCTGTGGACGCCGCAGACCTCAGAGAAGCGCCTCGGCGCAACAACTGGATCTTCATCGATGAAGAGCAGGCGTTCGCCGGGGCGCGCGGAGCCGGACGCGGGCGCGGGCGTGGCTTTCGAGAGTTCAGCTCTCGCGGTGGAGCTCGTGGAGGGCGTGGCGAAGGCAACCGAGGAGGCTACACCAACACAGGTGCTCCGAGACCAACACGCGGACGCGGATCTCGAGATTTTAGGAGTGAGGATCTGCAACGAGGCAAACCTCGGAGGCGCAACGTGAGCGAGACGCACAGCGAGGCCTCGGAGTACGAGGAGCTGCCCAAACGTCCCCGGCAAAAGGTCGTGGAAAACGGGGAAGCTCCGTTCCCTTCGTCCGGAGAGGTCAAGAGGGCCGATAGGGAGTCCTGGAGATCCAACAAGATCTACACTGACGATCAAAGCAATGACTCCAAGGCGAAATCGACAAGAGTGTTTGGAAGGTCGTTGCCGCCGAGACTCAACTACAGCCGTGGATTTCCCTCAAGGGATATATCGACGTGGCGAGGCAGAGGAAGCCAGTTTGGAGGCGCCCCAACACAAGAGAACGGCTACAACTTCAGCACGGACTCCTCCAGACGCGAGCCACTGAAGTACCCGCCGAAATTCAGCAGCTCCTTCGTAGAGAACGGCGTCGAGGACCGAGATGGAGGCTTCTACATCGATAACGATAACCCCGACAACCGGCCCCTGCGGCGGCGACGCCCCCCTCGCCAGGACAAACCCCCGCGGTTCAGGCGTCTCCGCCAGGAGCGGGAAGGAGGAGGGCAGTGGAACGGGGAGGACTACGTTAACGGAGACTTAGCCAATCAGTGGCCGGGGCGGCCCAAGGGCCCCGAGGAGCACTGGCCCAATCACTACCCCGGAGGACGGCCTCAGGAGGTCACAGGTCAAGGCGAGGACTGGGAGACCGGCTCCGAGAACAGTGATTTCAGCGACTGGAGGGAGAAACGGGGCCCGCATGGCGACACACACGCGGATTCGGGTCACGGTGACCCCGGCTCTGAGAAGAGAGAGCTCTCCAAGCGGAGCTTTTCCAGCCAGCGGCCGGTGGTCGAGAGGCAGAACCGGAAGAGTGACGTGTCTGTGATGGAGAACAACAAGATGGGCCGCTCGACGGACGCTCAGGCCGGCTCCTGCGGGAGAAACGAGAGCTGGCAGAACGGCGTTTCTTCCAACAGCAAGCGGTACGTTTCCAGTAGGGCTGGGTGAAAAATATTGATTTCGTGATTTTAATCGATTATCACTTTTACAAAACAATGTCGATTCTTAAATCCCAAGAATCGATTAGTCAAATTTTTTTTACGAAATTCAAAAACATAAATATTAGGGCTTGGTAAAAAATATATTATTAGATTCTCAGTTTTACAAAACAACATTGATTCTTAAATCCCAAGAATCGATTAGTCAATTTTTTTTTATGAAATTCAAAAACAAATATTAGGGCTGGGAAAAAAATAATATTCGATTCTCACTTTTACAAAACAACATTGATTCTTAAATCCCAAGAATCGATTAGTCAATTTTTTTTTACGAAATTCAAAAACATAAATATTAGGGCTGGGAAAAAAATAATATTCGATTCTCACTTTTACAAAACAATGTCGATTCTTAAATCCCAAGAATCGATTAGTCAATTTTTTTTTACGAAATTCAGAAACATAAATATTAGGGCTGGGAAAAAAATAATATTCGATTCTCACTTTTACAAAACAATATCGATTCTTAAATCCCAAGAATCGATTGGTCATCCTGTTTTCAGTTATGAATGAAATGAACATTGTAGCTCCTCCCATCCAATAAATCGCTATAATCTTTGTGCTTTATTACTATTGATATAAAACAGTCTCCGATTTCAAATTATGTGTGTGTGTGTGTGTGTCCCTCGATTAGCTCACACACACACACACACACACACACACACAGACAGACAGGACATTTACATACAGCGCGTTCTCTTGTGATCATAAGAGCGTGATCATATAATGTAACGCTCGGCAAAAATGTATATAAAAATGAACGCTGGAAATTATTGCGGCCGGATTATTTTTTATCGTGCGATTAATTGATTTATTGACTATCGCGACAGGCCTAATGAATGCCCCCTAATAGATGATGAGAAAAGGCTTAGTTGATCAAAACGTAATTATTTAATTATGATGTAATGCACAGTACTTAGCGTTAGCGTTAGCCCCTGCATTGCTAATGACATGAACTCTGTGAATGTGTCTTGATTGACTCTGCAGAGTTCCAGAGGATCCGGTCGGCCTGAGCTCGGCTTCTGTGTACGGAGTGGAGCAGAACGACGACTCCGGCCCGGCTGAAGTCATGGAGAAAGACATCAAACCCAGAAACATGAAGGCGGACATGACAGAACAACTGGCCCAATATGACCTGAACACCTACTCAAGTAAGACACACATGTTTTTAATGATAGAAGCTCCTCCAATACAGAATAATGAATGACCAACCATTGAGACCCAAGGAAACGAATGCACTCTGGAGACCACAGTGCAGATTTTGACTAATCATTACACACCCCTCCAGCCGACCAATCAGAGCACAGTGTGCTTTTCAGAAGGAGGGGCTTCATAGAGACAGGAAGTAAACAGAGTTACTGACAGACTGGGAAGAGGAGCCGCAACAATGGAGAATGAGGAGATAATCAACACTCAAGCAGGAAAACCTGCTCTAGTAGAGTCAGAAACACACTTTATGAATATATTAAAAATAAAAGTTGATGGTTCCAATGGTTTTCAAAATGGAGGTTCTTTGGTATCGCTGTGAAAGCGAGTGAAGGGCGATTCAAGAACCCATACTGTAAAGAGAGACCCAAGATGATTGCTTCGCATCAGTTAGCGGAGTGAGCTGTGCTTTAGCCAGGGCTCCACATTAACGCTTGTCCGGGACAAGTGGATTTTTTGAAGGGGCAAGTGAAAAACAATTTAAAAAAAGTATCCTGGTTAAAACGTCAAAACAAAAAATAACTAGGGAATCACCAGTTGCAATAATGATTCTGCATCAGTGTAAGTGGAGATCGATATGGATAATAATATAAACTGACGTTAATAAGGTTGAGCTGTTGAGGCTCAGCCTCTCGAGGAGAAAATCCAAAACAAATGAGCGCCGCTCACACACAGAAACTCAGTTAACATACACCGTTAAAATTGTGCAGTTTTTATATTAATAACAGATACAGTTAAGCAACGTCACACTAACAAGAGTGTGTTTTCCTGAATACCATCACGACTGAACATGACACTGATTTCATACGCCAGTTCCATAAAAAATTATTTAACATTAAGTCACTTACATTTTAGAAGCAATATTGACTGTTTTTGTTCTATTTCAGCAGCGAAAATAGTCCCAAACAAAGATCACAGCAGACCATAACACACCTCACAGCATCAGTGTGTGTGTTAGTGAATGATTCAGCGTTTGAAGGAATCGTTTGAATCAAAGATTCAATGGCCTGTTCGTAAACGACCGCCAAATTCTTGAATGATTCAGCCGTTTGAATGAATCGACTCAATGACTCACTCATTCAGACGGTCACAGCGCCACCTACTGGTCATCTTTCCAACATTTCTTATTTGTATATTCAAAAATATTTAAAATAATCTCGTAACATTATTTAATGCAGTTGTAATTTTTCAGTGTAAATGATTTAATTTGATTGGTAACAGCCCTATAGTGTCTTATTCTAATTTAATTTATAGATCAAATTTAAGAATATAAAAGGAAAGCCGAAGCATACCCTATATTTAATAAGATTATGGAAAAATGCCCTTTATAAAAAGGTACAAATATGCATATTTTAAATATGTCAAAGCTGATTAAACACTGGTGAGAATATTGCTTCAGTATAGATTATATTTACAATAAAAATCCGGACAAGCAAATGTTTTACTCGGACAAGTGAATGACAGATTTACTTCAGCGTGTGAACCGGCTTAATGTCCAGCCCTGGCTTTAGCTCATGTGTGCTCTGTCATTTGTGTTTCTTCCCAGTTGAAAGTGACTCGGGAGCATCTGTACCCAGTCCAGAGGTTTTCCAGGACGCTCTGTCCAAAAAACAGCGCCGCCCGCAGGATGATGAGCGCAGGAGGAAGGATCAGGGTCCTCCGGTGAGGAGTCGCTTGGGCTCATGGCCTCTGTTCCCCAGATTTTGACTGTTTAAAGTAGGGATGCACGATATTGGATTTTTGCCGATATCCGATATGCTGATATTTTTCAACTCATTTTGGCCGATGCCGATATATGTTTATTTTTTCACTTTGTTTGGAAATCACCATTTTGAGCAAAAAAAAATGTTGGTTTCAGGTTTCTGAGGTCTCCTTACTAAAAGGATACTTGTTAAAGATAAATAAATATTAAAAAAGTTTTTATAATAAGAGTATATTAAAAGCGCTGAAAATAACAATAATAAAGTCAGAGATTTTTCACCCCAGACAGATGCAGTTGTAACCTAAATATTTTATTTTTGGATTTAATGTTTGTGCACGTGGCATGGGATCAGCTGATGCTGTATTTAGCTTCAGATAAAAACATATACAATTATTTTAAAGCTCCATGGATTATTTTTCATCATCCATTTCATAAAATTATTACAGATTAATAAACTGTATATAAAAGTATTTAATTTACAAGTGTCATGCTTGTGCTTTGACATCATTACTGCTTTATTTATTCAGAAAAATAAGTAACTTCTATTTATTTGTGTATTCTACTTTTGATTTTATTACTGTAACAACAGCGCCCGCATTAAATAGGCTATATATAACGTTCTCCTGGTCGGGCACTAGGACCTGGAGGAGCTTCAGCTGCTGTAGAGGCTGCTGCGCGCGCTAGAGAGTGGGGAGACGCGATTGGGCTTGTTTTGGGCTAATTTTGTTGTGAAAACCTGGCAATCCTGCGTTGATTCACAAATCCAAGGCAGCATTTAAAAACTGTTAATATAAATCACCATACATGCGATGCACTTGCTTGTTTTCACTTCAAGAATGAGCACACGGCTGACGTGATCTTATCGCTATAGCAGTCCTTGCACACGTGAGTTATTGCAGGCGCATATCAACACGTTATCGGCAAGGCATATCGGCATTTTTTCATATCGGCCAATGCCGATTTTTATACTTTAAGCGTTTATCGGCCGATGTCGTGCCGATAATATCCCTAGTTTGAAGTGTCGCTTGCCTGGAGTCTGAAGTTTGGTTTGTGCACCTGAAGGGTTCTGTGAAGAACAGGACGATTGCTTCGAAGATGCCTCCCCGATTTGCTAAGAAGCAGGGCAGCATGTCCCTCGAGCAAGCCGAAGAGACGCTCTCCGCCAACAGCTTGGGCACGGAGATCTGGGAGACCAACAGCACAGGTAAAGCTCAGATGATAAGAGTGTGACTAGCGTATCGCTCTCAAGACACTGACTCACTTTGTTTTCCTCCTGAAGCTCTGACTGTCCAGTCGTCAGCCGGAGATTCGTGGACTAAACAGGTTTCCTACACGGGAAGCGAACCCAATTCAGAGGTGCAGGTCATTCTTCTTTCTTCAAATCTCTTGCTGTTTTTGTAGGGCTGGGTTGATATTAGGGGTTGTCATTAAATACTCAATTGCAATTCACCCGTGTCGAGTACGGGCTGCGTTCTGCTCCACGTGAACGGTTATCGTTTACATGTGTGGAGCGTCTCAAACTCATCAATCTCATCTGGGAACACTGTGTGTCATTTCATCAGATGTGTAAGTAAATCATTTATAAAGCAACGCCAACACTGGAGAATACGCCCAATATGAAAATTATTCGCAATTTCAAAATAAGTGTAAACCTCTGTTTTGCTGTCCACATGCTCTTATTCAAGAAGTTACATTATTTCTATTTTAAAGAAGTTGCCAAATATTAAATTAATTATCGTAAAATGTATAGTAAATTAAATATCATTTGGCCAGGATTTGATCATGCTGTAAAGTGTAACAACACCAGGCCGTTTGTTAAAGGGCTGGGTATCGATTCCGATGTTCTAATTCGATTTCGATTCAACTCAATGAATATACATTTTACATTTATGCATATGGCAGACGCTTTTATCCAAAGGTACACATTTTACATTTGGTCAGTTCTTGCTTTCCCTGGGAATCGAACCCATGAACCCGCTCTACTGTTTGAGCAACTATAAATTTAATACAAATACTATAAAAAAGAACAGTGAACAAGTTTACAAGTGGGTTATTAAAAAGATATTAAGAGCCACAAAATTATATATTAAACTCTTTATTTTAGGTACACTTGGGTACATTAAAACAGAACCCATCTCTATATTTCAAGTGCATACAAATATATTAAATGTATCAAATGCATTTTTTTTATAGATATTGATTACGTGTCTATGGTGATACATTGTTATTGTTTTATCGCCCAGCCCTGGTTTGTTATAATACATAAGTTGATTTATATTATGTATATAATATTATGCATTTTAAGTGTTTTTCTATAAAACTATAATATGATTACTTGATTTTGATAATTTATTTAAAACAACTGTTATTGGCTCTAAGTAATTGAATAGGCAATTGTTTGTTTGGGTCTGTTTATTACCACAAAATTATCTGATTACTCAATTAATCGTCAAAATAATCGACCGATTTGCCAAAATAGTCATTAGTGCCAGCCCTAATTGATATTGAATCCCAAGAATCTATCAAAATATTTTATATTTTGAATAAATGCTGTTCTTTTTTTACTTTTTATTCAGAGAATCCTTAAAGTATCACCGGTTCCAATAAAATATGTTGTGAACTTCTGTTGTTTCTTGAAGTAGAGACCAGGAGAACTTGGATAGGTTTTTCAGCAGGATTCTTTATTGAAAAAAACGTGCTGTCTTTCCGCTGAGTTTCCAAGTCTGACTAAAGCCATTGTATTTTATCTAAATTTCAAGTGGAGGGATTTCACAGCAGGGGAGGAGACATAGGAAAATAGAGACACACCCCAAACATTCCTGTCTCATCAGCCGTAATTCAGTCAGCATAACAGTGTCATTCAAACGCATAGATGCTAATCCAATCACTCAGGCAGTATTGCTCTAAACATGGTAAATAGTCAGGAAGTGCATAAAGACAAAATACGTAATGTCTCAAACACTTACACAGCCTGACGTAGGGCTCCAGAGTGCGACTAAATGGTCGCATTTTGCGACTAAAATTTGAGAGTGTGCGACTGAATTTTACATCCAGTCTCACATGTGCGACCAGTAAATTTTCCTGCTGTCGGTACTGAAGAAATAAAGAAAATACACTTACTAATTATAATTGACAGACGTTATGTCTGGCAAATTCTCTCTTTGCCAGCCGTTTCTATATGCGATAATATTAAACCATTTGTCCGTGATGCATTTTTGCCATTCGCAATCCAGAAGAGAGAGAAAGCGAGCGAGCTCACGTGGAGCTACAGCAAACACAACACGTCAGTCATCTTAATGACGATGGCCAATAACTAAACAAAAGTTTAGTCTGCTTAAACTTTAGGGATGTGCTGTGATATTAATCAAATTTTATTTTCGATTTTGGCTTCCAAGAATTATAAAAAGATGGTATGAGGTAAAACTCTTCCTATAGCCGTGTCCGTCGAGCTCATCTTCCCTTCACAGCTGCTGTCATTTCTCCTTAAACCTAAACTAAACGTCAGATTCAGTGACTGTTGTAAACTGCAGTCTCTACTGTTGCTAAGCTGCGGGATGTGTTTGATAATAAAGAGATATTAAATGCACAATAATCCGCGCAAGAGACGCTGTTTCCAACTTCAAGGCGGCTTATGTGTGTGTGTGCTGTGAAATGGACCGACTTGCACTTAATATTTTAGGCTTTGTGTGCGCGTCCAAACCATCAAATAAACAACAAATAGCCGGTGTCAAAATGACCGGATTGGAGAGTAGTTATTTTAACAGTTTATATCTTAAATGGGCGTAAATAGTTTGGAGAAATAGGAGAATATGATATTATTAGTTCTACATCGATCGGTCTTAAAGGGGCAGCGTCTGATAAACCTGCTGACGATTGAGCCATTAATTCAAATCGAACAAAAGGCAAATAGAAAATATTCACATCTCTTGAATTAATAACTTTAGCTTTTATAAGCATTAATCTATCAATTTATACAGTGAAAACGATGCAGTGTTATTTTACATTTCATTACTTTATTAGATTTCTTTGTAGGTTTGTTCTTTACTGTAATATTAATGTTAGCAGATCTTCCGAATGCACACTGGTCCATTTACACATAGATGTTTTATATTTTTGTTCAAACTTTGCGGTTTCTTTTGCTATAGATATTTTACTTTTCAGATTATAAAGCCATGGTAATTATGTTCTTAATTATGTTTTTTTTTTAATAAAAAAGAAAAAAAGTATAATAAAAAGAACCGGTAAGAATACTGTTAAAGTACCGGATCGATAAGCAGTATGGGTAAGAGTAGTAATACCATTAAAACCTTATCGACACCGATCCCTATTAGTAATACAGTGGACATTAGCAGATTTGGTTAGCATGTTGATTTACGGTGTGCGCCCCTAAAATTTCTGGTTGTGCCCCTAAAATGTTCAGTTGGGGGCCAGTGTGCTCCTGGTGAAACAAGCAAGAGCCCTGCTGACGTATCTCCTTAGAATTTCCTCAAGTTTACTTCAAAATGTAAAACACAAATAAAGATAATGTTTTCAGTTATATTCTATTACATTGGAACCTAGATATAACAATGTATAAATTTGTAATCCTACAAATACGAACATCATTACTCCAGTGTCACATGATCCTTCAGAAATCATTCTAATATGATTTATTATTGATGATAAATTCAGCTTTGATCACCGGAATAAATTATTATTTGAAAGTATATAATTTATTTTTAATTGTAGTAATAGTTCACAATATTATCTGTATTTTTGTTGTCTTTCAAAAACAAAAAATAGTCATATTTCCAAACGTACCGGTACTGTATATTCAAATGAATCCAATTGAATTGAGGATATATGGAATTAAATGGCAAGCTTGTGAATCGACACCAAATGGGGAGGTAATGCGCACTTTTGCGTTCGGGATCCCTCATTGGCTGAGATAACGTCACGTCCTGTCCTGTCCTCCAGGACTCAGATGCAGGGCCCGAGCAGAGTAAAGAACACAAACCCGGCCCCATCGGCAACGAGCGCTCGCTGAAGAACCGCAAGGGCTCCGAGGGCCTGGAGCGGCTGGAGGGCCCCATCACCCCCGTCAATGGAGTGGAGATTCACGTGGACAACGTCCTTCCTGTGCCGCCCATTGAGTTTGGCGTCAGCGCGAAGGATTCGGACTTCAGCCTTCCTCCGGGGTCCACACCAGTGCCCGTGTCCAACCCAGTCACCAAACTGCAGGATGCTCTCGCTGGGAATGTGCGTACATGAGTCTTCCGCGTTAGCTGTGTGTGACGCGTGGAGTGTTTACACGGGTGTTCTTGTTGTTTGTGCACAGGCGGGCCTGACTCAAGCCATCCCGATGCTCCGCAGAGACCATCTCCAGCCCGGCATCAACCTCAACCCCATCAGCTTCCCCAGTGCGGACCTCACGCTCAAGGTAAAGCTCTCTCTGCGGACGGTCTCTATCCCACACCTGCAAACTTCTCGCTTTTCGGCGACAATCGACAATCTTGGTCAATTGGGTCATTTACGTGAATCGCGTAGAACCGGAGAGTTTTTGTTTATCTTTAAAGGGTTAGTTCACCCAAAAATGTAAATTGTGTCATTAATGACTGAGCCTCATGTGGTTGGACACCCGTCAGACCTCCGTTCATCTTCAGACACAAATGAAGATATTTTAGTGTAAATCTGATGCTCTGAAAGGCCTCCATTGGCTCAACTTTACACTCTCAAGACCCTTAAAAGACACTAAAGACTAAAGTTACAAAGTCCATCTCACTACAGCGGCTCTACAATAACTTTATGAAGACGAGAATAGTTTCTGTGCGCATAAAAACCTTAAATAACGACTTATATAGTGATGACGATTTCAAAACAAGGCATCATGAAACTTCGAAGCTTTATGAATCAGTGAGTCGATTCAGCGGCTCAGAGCGTTATGAATCAGCGAGTCGATTCAGCGGTTCAGAGCGTTATGAATCAGCGAGTCGATTCAGCGGCTCAGTTATGAATCAGCGAGTCGATTCAGCGGTTCAGAGCGTTATGAATCAGCGAGTCGATTCAGCGGTTCAGAGCGTTATGAATCAGTGAGTCGATTCAGCGGTTCAGAGCGTTATGAATCAGCGAGTCGATTCAGCGGTTCAGAGCGTTATGAATCAGCGAGTCGATTCAGCGGTTCAGAGCGTTATGAATCAGCGAGTCGATTCAGCGGTTTGAATCGCCAAATTTCAGCAGTTTGACACGCGATCCGAATCATGATTCGACTCGCTGATTCATAACGCTTCGAAGCTTCATGATGCCTTGTTTTGAAATCGTCATCACTATATAAGTCGTTATTTAGGGGTTTTTGCAGACAAAAACTATTGTCGCCGATTCATAAAGTTATTGTAGAGCCGCTGTAGTGAGATGGACTTTAGTCTTTAGTGTCTTTTAAGGGTCTTGAGAGTGTAAAGTTGAGCCAATGGAGGCCTTTCAGAGCATCAGATTTACACTAAAATATCTTCATTTGTGTCTGAAGATGAACGGAGGTCTGACGGGTGTCCAACCACATGAGGCTCAGTCATTAATGACACAATTTTCATTTTTGGGTGAACTAACCCATTAACATTGAAATCACTCGCGGCAGACGCTCTCTTCGTGTTTGGTGTGAATGCAGCATAACATGTTCCTCAGCAGCGTCGCTCTGTCGCCCTCAGATGGAGTCTGCGCGTAAGGCGTGGGAAAACTCTCAGGCTCTTCCGGAGCAGGGATCCCCGGGCGGCGCGGGATCCATCTCTCAGCCGGCCTGCAGTGTGGGCTCGTCCAGTGGGGTCAGCTACAGCTCCTTCGGCGGAGTGTCTATGCCCATGCCCGTGGCGTCCGTCGCTCCGTCGGTCTCCATGCAAGGTCAGTGTCTCGTTCATCTCTCACACTCTCATGTGCTGTGATGGCGTACGGCTCTAAATGCTGTTCTGTGATCTGTGTGTGTGTGTCGCAGGCAGTCACATCCCTCCTCTGTATCTGGATGGCCATGTGTTTCCTAGTCAGCCGCGGCTCGTGCCGCCCTTGACTCAGCAGCCGAGCTACCAGCAGGTACGTCAGGCGCCATTAAAGATCAAAAATTAAACTTCTATCATTAAAGGATTAGGTCACTTTTTAAATAAACTTTTGCTGATAGTTTCCTCACCCCCATATCATCCAAGATGTCCATGTCTGTCTTTCTAAAGTCGAAAAGAAATTGAGGTTTTTGATGAAAACATTCCAGGATTGTTCTCCATATAATGGACTTCAATGGGCTCCAAACGGTTCAAGGTCCAAATGACAGTTTTAGTGCCGCTTTAAACGAATGAATAAGGGTCTGATCTAGCCAAACCATCAGTTTCTGAGAGAAACCCAGCAGTATTTATGCTATTATTTTACCTCTTATCAGACGAGCGTGATCATCCGCCATAACTTCCGCTAAGTGAGGTCAAATACGATCGGGGTCATAGATGTATACGTAGATGCCTCATTAGCGCCTGCACGGATCAGTCGAATGAGGCATCTACGATCAATATATCTATAACCATGATCGTATTTTGACCTCACTTAGCGGAAGTTATGGTGGAGCTCAGAGATGATCACGCTCGTCTGATAAGAGGTAAAATAATAGCATAAACACTGCTGGTGGTTTGGCTAGATAAGACCCTTATTCATCATCTGGTATCGTTTGAAGCTGCACTGGACCTTGAACCGTTTGGAGCCCATTGAAGTCCATTATATGGAGAACAATCCTGGAATGTTTCCATTCATTTCTTTTCGACTGCAGAAAGAAAGACATGGTCATCTTGGATGACATGGGGGTGAGTAAACTATCAGCAAAAGTTTATTTAAAAGTGAACTAATCCTTTAATTCCTCTCCCTCATGTCAAACCCGTCAGACCTTCGTTCATCTTCAGACACAAATGAAGATCTTTCTGCAGTGTGAAGAACACTTTCAAGGGCCAGAAAGGAAGTAAAGACATGGTTAAAATAGTCCATGTGACTCCAGTGGTTCAGCCTTAATGTGATGAAGAGATGGGAATACGTTCACAAATAACCACTTTATTCAACAATTTCATTCTAGCCTGTTTTTTTGCGCACTAAAGTATTCTCATGTCACATGGGCTATTTTAACCAAGCCTTTCTAGCCCCAGTGTTCATCACATTGCAGTCTATGGAGGGTCAGAGAGCTCTGGGGTCATCAGAAATATGTGTGTCTGAAGATGAACGAAGGTTTGACATGAGGATTTATACTTTTGGTTGAACTAACCCTTTTAACTTGTTTCTGAACTGCGGTTTGTGCCTCATATAGTCTGATATAATGAGAATATGGAGGAAAAAAAACTGCTTAATTTCATTCAGAGAAGCAAACTGAGCAGAAATATGTAATTTGGATGCTGATATATGAAGTTCTGCTGTAAATCGGTGAGATGGTACAGCAGATGCTTGCATGAAATGCATATTAATATCTGCCAATAATGTCTTTAGTAAGATGATATTTAAATGTGGTGATCAAAGCTCTGACAGATTTATACTCATGATTTTTTTACTAAAAGCCTTTCACTCACTAAAGTCCGAACGTTCAATCAGACGGCAGAAGGACTGTAGGAGTGCCACAGGTTTCCCAGCAATGCTTTTGATCATTTGGAAGCCTTGGATATGCATCAGTAATAGGGTTAATGTTGTGTGTGTGTGTGTGTTCAGGCCACCCCGCAGCAGATCCCCATCTCTCTGCACACGTCTCTACAGGCTCAGGCTCAGCTGGGTCTGCGAGGAGCTCTGCCCGTGTCTCAGTCTCAGGAGATGTTCAGCTCCATGCCTCCCTTCAGGTAACTCACGCCTGCTCTTCACTTCCATGCTTTGTGTATGCAGACATAATCATGAAGACTTGCTCAGAACTAGTGTTAGACCGATATATCGGCCGATATTTGCGTTTTTTTTTTTTTCCTGCATTATTTCCAGACCGGCGTCCACAGGGCAGCTCTCACCGTCTTCAAACTCTCTCGCTCTCCCTCGCGCATATTAAATAAAATCAGCTGAGAATTGACGATGGTAAAAGGTGGAAAGACTGAAGTTTCACGTGGAGCATTGGGAGATTTTCTCCTGAATTACCGCTGGTGTTGCTCCACAAGAGATTAAGTGAAGTGCACCTACACTCTAAACAATGCTGGGTTGAAAATGAACTAACCCAGCGATTGGGTTGTTTTAAGCAAACATTTAACCCAACCGTTGGGTCAAAACCACCCAATTGCTGGGTTAGTCCATATTCAACCCAACTTGGGTTATTTTTAACCCAGCATTTTTTAGAGTGTAACCATTAAATGACTAGGTTGTAAATAGTTTTAAAATTAAAGGGTTAGTTCACCCAAAAATGTAAATTGTGTCATTAATGACTGAGCCTCATGTGGTTGGACACCCGTCAGACCTCCGTTCATCTTCAGACACAAATGAAGATATTTTAGTGTAAATCTGATGCTCTGAAAGGCCTCCATTGGCTCAACTTTACACTCTCAAGACCCTTAAAAGACACTAAAGACTAAAGTTACAAAGTCCATCTCACTACAGCGGCTCTACAATAACTTTATGAAGTGACGAGAATAGTTTGTGCGCAAAAAAAACCCTAAATAACAACTTATATAGTGATGACGATTTCAAAACAAGGCCTCATGAAGCTTCGAAGCGTTATGAATCAGTGAGTCGAATCATGATTCGGATCGCCTGTCAAACTGCCAAACTGCTGAAATTTGGCGATTCAAACTGCTGAATCGACTCACTGATTCATAACGCTCTGAACCGCTGAATCGACTCACTGATTCATAACACTGAACCACTGAATCGACTAACTGATACATAACGCTCTGAACCGCTGAATCGACTCACTGATTCATAACGCTCTGAACCGCTGAATCGACTCACTGATTCATAACGCTCTGAACCGCTGAATCAACTCACTGATTCATAACGCTCTGAACCGCTGAATCGACTCACTGATTCATAACGCTCTGAACTGCTGAATCGACTCACTGATTCATAATGCTCTGAACCGCTGAATCGACTCACTGATTCATAACGCTCTGAACCGCTGAATCGACTCACTGATTCATAACGCTCTGAACCGCTGAATCGACTCACTGATTCATAACGCTTCGAAGCTTCATGATGCTGTGTTTTGAAATCGTCATCACTATATAAGTCGTTATTTAGGGTTTTTTTGCGCACAAAAACTATTCTCGTCTCTTCATAAAGTTATTGTAGAGCCGCTGTAGTGAGATGGACTTTGTAACTTTAGTCTTTAGTGTCTTTTAAGGGTCTTGAGAGTGTAAAGTTGAGCCAATGGAGGCCTTTCAGAGCATCAGCTTTACACTAAAATATCTTCATTTGTGTCTGAAGATGAACGGAGGTCTGACGGGTGTCCAACCACATGAGGCTCAGTCATTCATGACACAATTTACAGTTTTGGGTGAACTAACCCTTTAAGTATAGTGCAGTCAGTGTGCACTTTATTATGCTGCTCGCTTGTTGATACTGTGCAATAGTGTAATTATTTTATTTATGCTTAATTATTTATTTTCATCACTGAACTCTTTTTTTTTTTCTTGTTCTACCTCAGCTGTTTTTACTATTTGTTAAATATAGTTTTTTTTAGTTCAATAAATGTTCCTTTTTTTTAATTATCATCATGATCATTGTGTCATTTTTATGATGTAAATTGAGGGAGCAAAAGCAGCATCGGCTCCAAATATCAGCTCTAGAAAATCGGCAGCTCGTATCGTCATCGGCTAAGGCTGATGGAAAAAATCCACATCGGTCGACCCCTGAACAATGGATAGATGTGGCCGCTTGTCACATGACTGCTGAACACACTACTGACACAATCTAGAGAATATAGACTAAGAAAAAAAAAAAGATAAAGACTTTTGTTTTTAATTCTGGGCATTGGCAAATTTTACATTTTGATTGATTCACAACTTCTGAACTGAAACGCCGTCAGTGATTTCTCTTGATCCGAGCGCTCTGACTCTCCTGCAGGTCTCAGGTGTACATGCACCCTAACCTGTCTCAGCCCAGTCCCATGGTGCTCTCTGGCGGAGCGGCTCTCAAAGGGCCATACTCCGCTTTCCCCGGCATGCAGCCGTCAGACATGGTGAAGCCGCAGTCGGGCTCCCATTACCAGCCCATGAACGGCAGCCAGCAGCTGGTGTATGATGGGCCCATGAGCCAGGGGCCAGGGATGAGCACGTCTCAGCTCATGGACTCGCAGCTCATACAGGCAAGACACACACACACACACACACACACGCAATATGGTCACGGTTGGGCATTCATGTGGGATGTGCGGTCAGGAGGATTTCTGCGATGTCAGAAAAAGTGTAGGCTGCTGAAATGGTCATGCACACAGACCGTAGTCGGGTTAGACGCCATATTGAATGAAAACGTGACTTTATAAAGGTCCTAATTTTCACAACATTCAAAACTAATACTACAGACGTTTGGTCAGCTGATCAATCGGCGTGTTAAACACCAGTCAGGGTTCCCACGCTTCTTGAAAGTTCTTGAATTTCATGGATTCAAGCCCTGGAAAGCACTTGAAAACAAACACCGGTCCTTGAAAGTGCTTGAATTAAGCATTAACTTAATTTTGTTAGAGTTGCGTGTGCTATTACAAAATCTGGCCTTCATGCGCAGCCAAAGCCAGAACATAGGAAGCTATTTCAATATATTTCTGCTGTTCCATAAGCGCCATCTGCTGTCAAAAGCCCTATTCGGATGGTCATTGTTTCTCGTAAGGTTTTCTCGTCATTGACTTGGTCTAGTCAGGGATTTTATTGCCGCCCGAATCCAGAATTTCAGTGTTTTTCTCCCACCATCTGCGTAAAAATCCCTGGCCGAATTACCAACTGTTTTTAGACAAACACAAGGTCGTGTGGTGATTTAATTTCCATCCGAATCCACATCTCTGAGTCTTCAAGATGAGATCACTTCAAAATTCACTGTTTATATCCTTTTTGACCCCTGCAGGCCACCGTACGGTTGCGCTTCGCTGTAATTTGGATGCATTTTAAAGATCTAGACTTGCTGGCGAGGATTTACAAGAGCAATATTTCATCACCGCTCAAAAAATAAAAAGAAGAAAAGCACGTAAACATTTGAAATGGGCAGCAATTATATCTGTTAAATATAATATATGTGCAGGTCTTAAAAGCCTTCAAATGGATTTTTAAAAAGGTACAGGTGATTTTAATAAATAATTAATATTTTTAATGCCTAACAATTAACTTGTCCATATCTATTCATTTAATTGGAAAATTCAAGTATACAATATTATCTCTATATTCATGTTTTAATAAGTAATGATTTATAAAAAAGAAAACTAAAACTAGTGTGAAATAAATGTTAAAATCAGGAATAAGTACATCTTGTACACCAATCCTCATTGGATTTTATAAAATTGGACATTTTTCCTCGTTGGACATTTTCATTGTAGTTGTCAGTATATGTCTTAGCGTTACTGCATTAATGATAGACACAGGTGCAGTAGGTGTTTGATATATTGGCAGTAACACACACACCTTTATCGCATTTATTGTGCTTTTTTTAAAAGTAAATAAGTCCTTGAATCTGGTGTTCATGAAAGAGTGGGAACCCTGACCAGTACGATCCGTTAAACCTGTCAAAGCTTAAATATTAAAGATTGAATATTGACTGTTCAGGTGACGATGCCCATGCCCGGATCTCAGCTGCGCTACGGCTCGGCCCAGCAGCACCTCATTCTGCCCCAGTCCATCCAGCTCCAGCAGAACCAGAACCTGTCTGTGGGAGCTCCGCGCCGCATGATGCCGCCCGGGTCTCAGCCGCCCATCATGAGCAGCAGAGAGGTGAGGGCCAGAGCTGACAGCGCTTCCCTCAGGCTCCAGTGTCTTCCTCTTGTGTTTACACACCTGTTCTGTTCATCCTGCAGCCTTCCCAGATGGACATGAAAGGGTTTCAGTTCTCCGAGAAGCCCAACCATTCTCCTGGAATCCCCAGCGGCTCCTACAGGTGAGCTCCACCTACAGCTCCTTCATCACCGCCTGGTTTCACAAGCAATACCTGCATTTCCCGTCAATTTACGGGCAACTTTACATATGATTCCCCCATTTGCAGGGTTCCCACTTGTCCTGGAAAACACATGGAAAGTTAGAGAAAATGTCAAATGTCCTGGAAAAACTTGTTGTTGTCCTGGAAAATTATTTTTTTAAAAGGTTAAAGGGTAACTTCAGTGATTTAGCATTAAGCTTTGTATCAGTAGAAACCCGGTAGTATATTGGAATTATGGTACTTTCCCCCCTCATATCCCCCTGAGACGAGAGAATTATGCATTTTATTTCTGGAAAAAATCCTCTGATGATGCAAATATCGTCATTTTGTGTCATCGGAGGATTTTTGGCCAGAGGCTATAGACTAAAGGAGCCGGTTCCGCATGTTTTCAACCCCATAACCAACGCCCATAGGGGTGGGATCTCACTCAGAATTATTTTGAGATAGTCAGAATTGCGAAACTTTTTTTCTCGCAATATCGAGTTTATATCTTGCAATTATTAATTTTCTCAGAATTGACATAAAGTCCAAAAGTTTGAGGGAAAAAAGACAGATTTTTTTTGCGAGAAAATCACAATTGCAAAAAAAAAAATTCAGAATAGCAAGATAAGTCGCTATTACCCTTTTTTTTTTTATTCTGTGGCGGAAACAAGCTTCCTTCGTCATAATGTATGATTAAGAGCTCATATTAAAAACTGATTTTATAGTTAAGTCATGGCAATAAACGGTGCGCCTTTTAAAGACTTAGAGAGCGATATATTACTTTAGGAGTGATCCTTGTCTTTTATTCTCACTGTAGTAAAATTTAAAATATCCTGGAAAAGTCCTGGAAAATGATCGCTGAAAAAGAGTGGGAACCCTGATTTGGAGGTCATTTGTAAACGGTATCGAGATGTGCTGTCATTAACACTTATAAACCAACTCTACACACACACACACACACACACACACTGGCCTTTAGTGCTCAGTCCTGTTCTGTACACCCAGTTCAGTCATTTACAGGAGTGACAACTGCATTTACAAATATAAAGGCATGAGTTATGCATTCTTCAGAGCTGCAACAATGAGTAATAAAAGACGTTTTTAGATGATTATTAAATTGCTTGTCACTTTTAGGTGGCGCTGTTACCAAATTGAAGATGTGTGAGGAGTAGGGTTGGCATCTGGTGATATAGACGAGTGTCTGTGAATATTAAACCGCAAAAATACTATTTAAATATGAATCCTGCGTGTCTCTGCGAATGAATGCTGTAAAAGCGCGGTTTACCTCACACACACACACACACACACTCTCTCACTCACACACACACACACACACACACACACACACACACACACACACACACACACTCACACTCACACTCACACTCACTCACTCACTCACTCACTCCGTATCACTGACGGTTGCGTGTTTCCATCTCTGCCGTCTCATATGAGGACATGAACGCACGAACAGTCTCACTTTATGAGCATTTTATCGTCATATCATAAACACACAAACTCAAGTCTTCACGACCACCCGTCAAAATAAAAGTCCGGTTTATCTTGACAAATACATCACTTGTACAGGAGAATTTAGATACGTCTCAATTAATAATACTAACACTAATGTAATAATAATAATAACTTTATTTTTTAAGTAATTTAATGTTTTAATTTTAACTGTATAAAGCTCAGTTGTTTAGCTTTATTTGAATAAAAAAGTTTAATTAAATTAAAAGCTAAATTATATTAATGTCTTATGTCTTCATTTGATTACTAGAAAATACACAACGCATCATTTGAGGGAAATCTTTTCATAGAAATTAAATTAAAAAGAAAGTGTTTTTTTTTTAATTAATTAAATTAAGTAGCTAGTAGCCTAATATTTACTAGTAAAGATACAGTAATTTTGATTAACCAAAAAGCTCTGGAATAACGCATCAACCGTTTTGATGGCATCATGTTGAGCTGATGAGGCTGTAACTCGGCAATGCTTTGAGTTGGAAAAGTGGTTTTCAAAGAAATTAACAATGACGGACAGGAAGTTCGACTGAATATGGCAACACTAAAATAGTCAATTATTCAAAAGCTCTTTTTTAAACTGAATTTACATTTTGACCAGAAGGTGGCGCTGTTCTGAAACTGAGCACCGACTGGGCATGGTCCTGATGACACATGCCGCGGTTCGTAACGATGCGCTAATGCATTCATAATTACAGCGTTGGACAAAATTCAAAATGGCTGATGCCTAAAATGGATGATTTGGGGAAATTGTGAATCATTCGAGAGAACATTTGTTTTACCGTTCAAAAGCTAAAGCAAAAGTAGTCATTTTTCACATCTCGTGACCAGTAGGTGGCGCTGCATGTAGCCTTAGGTAGGGTTGGGTACCCAAATTCGGTACTGGTACCCAACGGTACCTTTTTTCTGTACTTTTGTGATGTTTTCATCAATAACTGTAAAGAACCTGAATGTCAATAACACGTCTATAAACGACTTAATGCCGTCTCCGTCTGTGATGTTCAGGGTTCCCGCGGGGTCTTAAAATGTCTAAAATTAAATTTTTTAAATTTAAGGCCTTAAAACGTCTTAAAAACGGCCAGATTTTCACCCGAGGTCTTAAATTTAATTTAGTTAGGTCTTAAAAAAAGTGTTTTCCTCGTTCATTTCCAGAAATGCTGGCTGCAGAAAGTTATTAACGTTACACTGTAGCAAAAAAGCATCGAATGGCGAAAGCGGAGCTCGAAGCGGCGCTCTAGAGTGTTTGCTCCGCCCTCAGAGCGTTCGTTCGGGGTGTTGTAGTTCTTTCTGGGGGTGTTGGTACACGTACTCGGTGATAAAACTACAAATCCCGCGATAAATGCAATTACCTGCCCGCAAAATACGTCTACATTTAATAACGTATTTTTCTGGACAGAATGAGGCAGACATGCATTGTTTTATATTATTCTAAACAGTGATAAAGTCTGCACTCAATCAGCTCTGCAAACCTTATTATGACAATAGTGAAGGCTTGAAGAACTCAGATACACCATAGCTTGATGCAGTCGTGTTTATTGTCTTCGTTTCATCAGTCAAAAGCGTTTCTATCTTCTGTTTATCCTACATCGCTAGCTTCACATTAGAGTGATTACTTCTCTGAGGGAAATGTGGAGTTTCTGCTCGAGGGCGCCCTCTGGCTTCCAGTATGAATGAAACGTTTGGGTAACAAATATGAAAAATAATACTTCTCTCTAAATGAATGTATATGACAACCCATATGTTTTTCTCCAATGTACAGTTTTTCCCCCACAGTGGATACATAAGATGCTCATATTTCATATTAAATACATAGACTTTAAGAAATGTATATCACAAAAAAATAAAGCAATTCTGTGCTTTTTATCTATTTTATTTTTTACAATAAATCTTTAGACCTTTCTAATGATTTTTAGTCATAGGCTGTCTGCATATTAACAGGTAACCCAGCAGGTTTTTTTGTAAAATAAGTTTTCTGTAAAATATAAATGTTATTTTATTAGAATTATTATTATATTGTTATATTTATTCTTAAATACTCTATTTAAAAATAAATAAATAATTAAAATGTTATTGTAATAGTAATATTTCTAATTTTGTTAAATATTTGTATTTATTGAATATAATCATTATTATTAGTCTCGTTAATATATAAACATTAATATATAAAATGTTATATGCATACACTTTTCATTTGTAAAAAAAAAAATTTGCATTTTAACCAGAATAATCGCAATTAGAAATCTTCCCCAAATCGTGCGGATCCCTAGTTTCTCCTGTCTCCCTCTGTTCAATCTCTATTAGGATATTAATATTAATATGCTGTTTTGTAATCTATTCTATTTGAGGGCAAGTTTGTTTTAGCCTATTTTCATTTTGGGCCTAAGGTTTTGGGCATTTGGCACGTGGTTGGCTGTGGAGGGTTACTAATGTCATTGCTTTTTTATTATTTCTTTGATTTAAATAATTTTGGTAATGCGTCGTATAGGTCTTAAATTTCAATCTTTATGGTCTTAAAATGTCTTAAAAAGGTCTTAAATTTGACTTTCTGAAACCTGCAAGAACCCTGGATGTTTGATTACTGTAATATTTACTAGTAAATATTAGGCTACTAGCTACTTAATTTAATTCATAAAAACAACCTTTTTTTTATTATTTTTTTATTTCATTTCTATGAAAAGATTTCCCACAAATTAAATTATGTCTTCATTTGATTACCAGAAAATACACAAGACATTCATTTAATTTATCTTTTAATTGAATTAAACTTTTTTTTGTCAAACAAAGCTGCACAACTGAGATTTATATGGTTAAAATTAAAACATGAAGAAAAATTGTAATTTATAAAAAAAATAATTAAAAGTTCAGAGTTCGGTACCCAACCCTAGCCTCAGGTCATGTGATGACGTGTACCAAGATTTGTCTCAATATGCTAAAGCTCTAGCCTCGCATCCTGTTCGCTGTTCTCTGTTTGTGTTTATTCGAGAGCGGTTGGGTTTATCCAAACTTTTTCCCCATGTGGTCTGAAGATGATCTGAACCAGTTTTGGTGAAAATTGCCCAAACCGTCTAAGACAAGTTTGAAAAAGTAGGTATCCGAGGAAAAAAAACATTGTTTCAAAGGCAAGTTTGGGGCGCTCGAGGGGAGGGGTTGAGAGACTGGTGAACGTTCAGACTGTCCTCTATCTGTGTGCCAAACTTCATAATGTTCCCACTAATGGTAATGGTCAAATGGGCCTTACAAACGTAATTAAAACACAAAGCCTCTGTCGACTGGTTCAGAACGTAGATCTTTGGTCGCTCTAGCATCACTCTGGTCAAATATGACCGTGTTTCGTACCAATTCAGATTCTCTCCCGTATTGAAATGCATTTGTCACTCCTGTGTGTGTGTCCGTCTATTTAGGGATGGCTCGATACCGCAATTTTGCTTTCGGTACGGTACCACATCTAATACAGAAGTACCGATATTAAATTGATACCATACAGGGTCTGAATTTTGGCGCGGGTATTGCGCATAATTTTACTCACTCTCGCAAGGTTTGGGGTTTTATGAAGCGGGAAATTACCACATGTTTATCATTAAATTAATCAACAAAGATTAATCACATCAAATCAGGCATTTGGAAACCATTTTGTAAGAAGTAATTTCAGCAATATTGCACATTTCCCTTCTCTAGCTCTCAAATTCACAAATTGCTTCTGGCTTCAAAATACATCACACCTACACTAAAGCGATCTGATCACTCCGATTCAACACTTTCACGTCGTTTCGAGAGCAGACGCAAATCACTTGCCCACGTCTTTTTAAACCTCGCCAATTTGAACATGCAAGCGATTTTATAGCATTTCATAACACATGGTATGGAAGCTCTTTGAGAGAGTTTTCTTTGTGCTCATACCAACGAACAACACACACACAAGCCTAAAGAGCTTGCGCTTCCAAATTAAGCTGTTTTTCCTCAGTCAAATACACACCAAATTATGTCAGAAATGTAACTAAACACAGCCGGTTATGTCTTTTGCGAATGTAAATAGTGCAATATAGTATGCGTGCAAAATTATGAAATCTAAACATCTCTCCAAACGAACGCTAGAGATTTCATGATATTTAAACGATACGATCTTCTTATGTGCGTTGAGAAGTGTTAAAAGAAAAATGTCTAACTTAATTAGATGGTTTGATTTATGCCCTCACCTGTCGATCTCTTAATGCCTTATATAAGACAGGAATGGCGAGTGGCAGATGCTTGGCAAGGTTTGATGGTTCTTCAGTTTTATAAGCAAAGTTATTCCAAATTTCACATCTAATCCTCTCTTTATTAATTAGTTTTGGGCGTGTTGAGTGAGAATCAACTGCTGTGTTCATTTTGTTCCTGGTTTCGCATCAGTTTGGGTAGCGCACTGAACTTCGGAACAGCAGCATATAAACCCGAAATGAGCAAAATCATGATATTGTACCGTTTGAAATAAAATATATACCGGTATTTTCCAAGTACGGTGTAGCGCTCATCCATAGTCCTATTAGACATACACCTTAAAGGGTTAGCTCACTTTTAAATAAACTTTTGCTGATAATTTACTCAACCTCATGTCATCCAATATGTCCATGTCTTTCTTTCTGCAGTCGAAAAGAAATGAAGGTTTTGGATGAAAACAGTCCAGGGGTTTCCTCCATATAATGGACTTCAATGGGCCCCAAACGGGTCAAATGACAGTTTTAGTGCAGCTTCAAAGGACTTTAAACGACGCCAGATGATGAATAAGGGTCTGATCTAGACAAACCATCAGTTTCAGCGAGAACCCAGCAGTATTTATGCTATTATTTCTGCCATATTATTATCTGCCATAACTTCCGGCAAGTGAGGTCAAATTTGATCGTGGTCATAGATATATCGATAGTAGATGCCTCATTCTACTGATCCGTGCAGTCGCTAATGAGGCATCTACGTATACATCTATGACCACGATCAAATTTTACCTTACTTGCCGGAAGTTATGGCATAGTTAAGTTATTTCCTGTTAAGAGGTAAAATAATAGCATAAATACTGCTGGGTTTCTCTCAGAAGCTGATGGTTTGTCTAGATCAGACCCTTATTCATCATCTGGTGTCGTTTGAAGCTGCACTGAAACTATCATTTGACCCGTTTGGGGCCCATTGAAGTCCATTATATGGAGAAAAACCCTGGACTGTTTTCATCCAAAACCTTCATTTCTTTTCGACTGCAGAAAGACAGACATGGACATCCTGGATGACATGAGGGTGAGGAAACTATCAGCAAAAGTTTATTTAAAAGTGAACAAATCCTTTATGAACTGGAATAAAGCATTTTAATAAAATAACCCCTGAGTGTGTGTGTGTGCTCATGGAGTTCTCTGTTGGCCCTCAGGCCCGGTTCGGCCAGTCCTAGTGGGAAACCGTCTGGATTAATATTATTACGTAACTCAAGTTACTTGTAATGCGTTTCCCCCAACACTGGTTGAGTGAGAATCAACTGCTGTGTTCATTTTGTTCCTCTATGGCACCACATTTGCCGGTTTCGCATCAGTTTGTGTAGCGCACTGCCATCTAGCGGTGAACTTCGGAACAGCCGCATATACCGAAATGAGCAAAATCATGATATTGTACTGTTTTAAATAAAATATAACCGGTATTTTCCCAGTACTGGTATACCGAGCATCCCTAGTCCTATTAGACATACACCTTAAAGGGTTAGTTCACCCAAAAATGTAAATTGTGTCATTAATGACTGAGCCTCATGTGGTTGGACACCCGTCAGACCTCCGTTCATCTTCAGACACAAATGAAGATATTTTAGTGTAAATCTGATGCTCTGAAAGGCCTCCATTGGCTCAACTTTACACTCTCAAGACCCTTAAAAGACACTAAAGACTAAAGTTACAAAGTCCATCTCACTACAGCGGCTCTACAATAACTTTATGAAGACGAGAATAGTTTCTGTGCACAAAAAAACCCTAAATAACGACTTGTATAGTGATGACGATTTCAAAACACGGCCTCATGAAGCTTCGAAGCGTTATGAATCAGTGAGTCAAATCAGCGGTTCAGAGAGTTATGAATCAGTGAGTCGAATCGGCGGTTCAGAGCGTTATGAATCAGCGAGTCGAATCGGCGGGTTCAGAGCGTTATGAATCAGTGAGTCGATTCAGCGGTTCAGAGCGTTATGAATCAGTGAGTCGATTCAGCGGTTCAGAGCGATATGAATCAGCGAGTCGAATCGGCGGTTCAGAGCGTTATGAATCAGTGAGTCGATTCAGCGGTTCAGAGCGTTATGAATCAGTGAGTCGATTCAGCGGTTCAGAGCGTTATGAATCAGTGAGTCGATTCAGCGGTTCAGAGCGATATGAATCAGCGAGTCGAATCGGCGGTTCAGAGCGTTATGAATCAGTGAGTCGATTCAGCAGTTTGAATCGCCAAATTTCAGCAGTTTGGCGGTTTGACACGCGATCCGAATCATCATTCGGCTCACTGATTCATAACGCTTCGAAGCTTCATGATGCCGTGTTTTGAAATCGTCATTACTATATAAGTCGTTATTTAGGGTTTTTTTTTGTGCACAGAAACTATTCTCGTCTTCATAAAGTTATTGTAGAGCCGCTGTAGTGAGATGGACTTTGTAACTTTAGTCTTTAGTGTCTTTTAAGGGTCTTGAGAGTGTAAAGTTGAGCCAATGGAGGCCTTTCAGAGCATCAGATTACACTAAAATATCTTCATTTGTGTCTGAAGATGAACGGAGGTCTGACGGGTGTCCAACCACATGAGGCTCAGTCATTCATGACACAATTTACAGTTTTGGGTGAACTAACCCTTTAAGAACCGGAATAAACCATTTGAATAAAATAACCCCTGAGTGTGTGTGTGTGTGTGTGTGCTCATGGAGTTCTCTGTTGGCCCTCAGGCCCGGTTCTGCCAGTCCTAGTGGGAAACCGTCTGACCCGG
Source organism: Gobio occitaniae (assembly GCA_033150135.1). NCBI lineage: Eukaryota > Metazoa > Chordata > Actinopteri > Cypriniformes > Gobionidae > Gobio > Gobio occitaniae. Next base: position 2,335 of record JARQWZ010004125.1, on the reverse strand, counting down.
AGCCCCTGCCACGGTGGTCTCTCTCCCGGGACATTACGCACAGCAGGTATTCCCCGCACAGCCTCCAGCGCCTCACTGCTTTAGTAAAGCTCATGGCTCATGTGGCCGTCCGGTCTGGTGTTCTGCGGCAGGTGTCGGCCCCTCAGGGCAGCATGGTCATGCACATGAGACCCCCCACCAGCGGCCCCTTCCCAACCCCATCCAGAGGCCCGTCATGCAGGTCAACAAGACCCCTCATCATCCGCTCCCCGCCCTACCCCGGCCCCGGGCGCGAGCCGGCCCACGCCACGCCCCCCTCCAACCCGGAGCCTGCTGGGAAGGGCCCTGAGGACGGGGGGAAGGTGAGCCACCCACTGTGATCATAGGTAAATACACTTCTCCTTTCGCATTTTCATTGCGTCATGTGTGAATGAAGCTTTGTTTATGATTAAAGCCTGATGTGTGTTCTGACTCGAGCTCATTAGGGCTGGGCGATTAATGTCGATGGTGATTTACTTCGTACCTGCAAAACTAGTCGCTTTTCGGCAAATTCACATTTTTTAATCAATGTCATTTACGTGAATCGTGTAGATTCGATGAGGGTGAAAGCACTAACTTCACAATAATAATTGGAAATGGGCTAATTTCCCATAGGCTGGAGTGAGACCCATAGACGTCGCTATGATAAATATCGCAATTGAATGTGAGAATTATTACAAGAACAAGAGAAGCAAACAAGGAAGCAGCAGACCAGCTGCAAACATTTGGAGACCATTTTAAGCAAAAAGGCTAAAAACCCATAAATACATTGAGTTGTATAGATCCAGTTTTGTTTAATTATAGCGCCACCAACTGGCGCAATCCCACCGCTTTTTTGTGTGTGTCCTTATGGTGCGCCAATAGAGCGTCAGGAAGCGAGTGATTTTAATGTTAAGGCGTGTTGTAGGTCTGGAGGTCCTGGATGTGATTCCGCCTCATTTGCGTGTCCAGTTTGCACGAATAACGCGAAGCGGCCGCCGTGTGCGATACGCGCAAGTGATTTTATTTTGTACGTTCACACGTTTGAAGCGAATTCGCGTCTGACGCCCGAGTAGGGTATGAGATTTTCACAGTGTGATGATAGTATCAGAAAATATCATGGTTTCACGCTATACGTTATTAATCCATCATTTATTATTATTATCTTCTGTTACTGATACGAACATAGATATACATCATAAAGGCTAGATGTCTCGTTCCACTGCTGGCGGCCATCTTGTCTCACTCAGCTCGCTCACTCATTGTGTTTTAATAGTGCGTATACTTTTTAAATGACCATAACTTGCTCAATTTTCTACCGATTTTCACAGAGTTTGGTTTGTTATAAACGTCAGAGATGTAGTTATGACACTGCATACTTATGAATAACTGTTCATAATTTGTTCAAGCATCCAGAATTATAGCCTAACGTTTGTAAGAAACCAAACCATTTGTAAATCGTCCAGATTTCAGTGAGATAAGAGTATTTGTGTTCAGATCACTCGCCCGCCAGAAAGCTGGCCTGTGACAAAATGGCCGCCGGTGTTGACGTTAGAGACTCCGCCCTAAGACATCTAGCCTTTATTATGTATATCTATGACATCAGAGCCCGCCAGAAAGCTTGCCTGTGACAAAATGGCCCGCCGGTGATGACGTTAGAGACTCTGCCTAAGACATCTAGCCTTTATTATGTATATCTATGACATCAGAGCCCGCAGAAAGCTGGCCTGTGACAAAATGGCCGCCGGTGATGACGTTAGAGACTCCGCCCTAAGACATCTAGCCTTTATTATGTATATCTATGACATCAGAGCCCGCCAGAAAGCTTGCCTGTGACAAAATGGCCGCCGGTGTTGACGTTACAGACTCCGCCCTAAGACATCTAGCCTTTATTATGTATATCTATGACATCAGAGCCCGCCAGAAAGCTGGCCTGTGACAAAATGGCCGCCGGTGATGACGTCAGAGACTCCGCCCTAAGACATCTTAAGCCAGTCCTCTGCCAAACTTCACACGTTTCCTGTATAGGATAATAGGAGCGATAATATCGCCCAGCCCTGATCTGAGATCTGAAATATCATACAGTGATGATAAGTGTGTCCAATGTCATGTGACTTGTGTTATGTGATGTTTGGTGGCTGTAGCTGTTCTTTGATGTTAATGAGTGTGTGTGTGTTGTGTGTACAGGTGAAGGCTCTGCGTGATGTGTGTCGCGACGCCACGAGCTCTTCAGCGATTCCCAGCATGCTTCAGGAGCAGCTGCCCTCAGCAAAGGTCAAAGCGGCTCGACCCGGGGTCATCAAACCACAGCCGGTCACAGTGGAGGAATGGCCCAAGC